>CM062813.1:262121563-262321845 GCA_031772625.1 Pinus tabuliformis | reverse complement strand
TATTTTTCTAAACAATATATGACAATTTAAGTTTAAAGTTTGAAGTTGGCAATTATAATCATTATGAATATGATGCTTCATCAAAGTTGAAAGTTGTTTCATTTCATTTCATTTTATAGCATTTCATTTCATGTTAGATATTATTTTTTGTAATGGTTACACTTGCTTGCAAGTACAACTTTGGCAATCAATGATGATAAATGTTATATATTGAATTTTGCAAGCTTGAAACTTTAAGATTGATGAATCATGAGACTCAATATGTTGTATGTTACTAAACTTGTGGACGTGGTTGCTGAAGAATATAACGTCTAGATGATTGTTGTTTATGGTTCAATCTATGTTTTTATGTTTTTTATATCTAATTCATCATTTACATGCTTTTGTTGACATATATGCATCAATATATATATATATATATAATATATATAATATATATATATTAATGCTCAGAAATCGCTCCCAAACGGGAGCTTCTAAAAATGTCGCTCTGCTCCCGCTCCCAAGTAACTTGAATTAAAGTGTGTCTCATATCTTTTATCAACACTAGTAGCTGAAACTAATCTTCCAAGAGAACTTAAGCATGAGATACTTCAAACTTGCATAGTTACTAAAGCATCAGATCAGTGTCTTCCACAATTTAAGGGTTGAAGCAAACTTTAGTAAATTCTTATGCACAAGAACTTTTCCTCAAAAAGATATTTCTATTGGTCACTTTCCAAGTTCCTCGCCTACTGCAAGGTCCTGAGGCCTTTTCGGCATCTGTAACAGACTACTCAGCCTACTGAAATAGACTGAGGCCTTTCGGCCTATTTTCAAAATATATTAAGGCTTCACCCCTCTCATTGATGCAATTATGATCTCAAATAGACCTCAGAAGGATCATGATCTTCTCTTCTAGCAATAAAGAGGGGGTATTATTAATAAAAATGAAACTTCAGCTTCCTAAGTCCATATGAGATTAGGTTTGATGGTATTGGCCTTAAACCAGGGCTTCGACCTTTCTTCTTTAGCTCAGATGTAACACAGACTTGTCTTACATGGATCATAGGTCATAATGTTTTTCATCCTTTTTACACCAGAATAGAACTAGGGTTTTTAGGGCTAGTGACAGAATAAGCCTAGAGGATAACTTGAAGTAGACTGGCTTCTTTTAAGGTTTCTCTTTCACCCAAGCTCTGATACCATGTTGATTTTTCATAGGTCTTCTAAAATGATAATTACTTCTTATGATTTCTTAATAAATATTTTCTTTCATTCACATTCATCATAAAGTAATTACACATAAGATCTCAACAATAGAAACAAAAACCCATAGGATCAAAAAGAGATAGCCAAACAAGAGACACAGAATTTACCCTATGAAAACCCACATGGGAAAAACCCAACAACCTTAGAGAAATTATTTAGTTCAACAAAGGACACATCTAATTCTTCAAAACAAATATAAAGTCAAACTGATTAGTAACATAGCCCTAGTCACAATTAGTCAAATCGCCCTTTAGACAAGTCAAATTGGTACCCAATGAACTTGGCCTGGTCTGATCTGCTAGGGTAAATTTCGGCCTCCTACCATACTCAGTGAAGCTCTGTTCCGGTGCCTAGAAGTGCCCAGAAACACTGCCTCAAATCTTTCCTTACTTTGTCTCAAATTTGTCCTTTACTCTGCCTCATATTTGTCCTATGCTCTGCCTCAAATCGCCCTTTTCTCTCTACCTCAAATGATTCAATTGCTTGCTTGAGGAGGACGAAATGAATTTATATGGTCATCCAAGTAGCCCAAATTCGTGTCACTAAAGGGGTCAGGCCGACTTGTCATTTGGAGCCAAAAATTTCCACTTCAAAAATTCAAAAATTCTTCTTTTGAAAATGATATGAAGAACATGTCTTACATTTTTCATTACATATATTTTTTAAGGGCTAAAATACGAATTATGAGACCGACATAGCTACAAATTCAACATGATGCTCTTGATTAAATGCCAATCACATACCTCATACATGATATAATCTAATCATACATGAATTTTGAATGGGATATGAAATTCTATTTTCTCCATATGAAGTCTTATGAGGTTGGAACCACTCTCAAACATCTTGAGTCATTCATGTTAATGCTAAAAAATTTAAGTAAAAAGATTAAAATGAAAGGTAAAGGAGAATGTCACTTTTACTTTAATATTACCATTAGTGAGCATCTAGAAAGCATCTAGGGAGCATCAAGGGGCCACCTTGGGAGTGTTCGGGAAGCATAGTGTTGAGAAATCTAGGGCATAGCATTTAAGTGGTTTTCTTCAATTCGCTGTTGAAGAATCTAGGGCACATGTAGTTAATGAGATTCTTCTTGACTTGATAACTATTTGTGAGGCATTTTAATTTTCTTATTAGCACAATCTTCTCTTTCATTTATTAGAGTGTGTGTTTCTTATTTCATCAAATAGCTACCAAAGAACAAAGAGACAAGAACAAAAGATGTTGGCATTTTTCCAGGGCAAAAAAACCGCACATAATTCTTCTTATAGAGATTCCAATTGACGAACACCAAGACCATGACCCTTGACTTACTATGCCACTCCAAGACCAAGACCCCAATCCTCTTCTTTGTCACTGTTGAGATCATCATCATTGCTGCACCACTGAGGCCATCACTACTGCACCACTGAGATCTTCATTACTGTTGCAACACCATTGTTGCACCTTCATTGAGGACTTCACCATAACAAAGAGATCATTGTTGTTGCACCATAG
Source organism: Pinus tabuliformis (assembly GCA_031772625.1). NCBI lineage: Eukaryota > Viridiplantae > Streptophyta > Pinopsida > Pinales > Pinaceae > Pinus > Pinus tabuliformis. The sequence continues at coordinate 262,319,097 of CM062813.1, read as the reverse complement.
CTGCTCCTTCACTTAGATCTTCATCATTGTATCTATGTCTCCCTTAGGATTATGACTATCTTTATGCCGAGATCATGACTGAGATTACGAGGACCATCATCCAAAATGCATGCCGAGACAGAGTGTCACTGTTGGATAACCGAGACTGTGTGTGCTATATAGGGATCCTCTTCATCATATATATATGCTGAGATTGTGTGTGCTACTGCAGGACAATCCACCGAAGTGATATCCAAAATGTTCCCTAAAACTACCCTCCAAAATACAAGATGAAACTGATATCTGTACTAGAGGCAGACTTCAAATCTTCCTTATTGTGGCATCCAAATTGTGTCTCCCTGTACTGCGGATTTCAGACCTTTTTACCCATCCGAAAACTCAGAGAAATCTGAGTTCCTGTACTCCTGTGGTTGACCGAGATTCCTGCACCATCCAAAGTTTCAGAGGTATCTGAATTGTCTTTTTTGTGGTGACCCTAGCGGGGTATATATAGGGGTTATCCCTCATTAAGTCGACATGAACCAACGAAGAGGTGTGTCTTTATATGTGAGCCGACATGACTTCTTTTAGCTATTTAATTCATTTTTGCAGGCCGACATGATTGTTTTGCTTGTTTCCTTCTTCAAGAGGATTGTGCTTGTCTTGGAGGGTTGTTCTAGACACTAGGTTGACTCATATACATTACATATATGCTCAAGAAGAGCTCTTTACACATGTCTTTGACTCTTTGACTTTCCTAGACCTATGGAATGAGCAAGAAACTCATTCTTATAATTTACAAAAATAATATTTCTTTTTCTTGACAAGTACAAAGATCAAAATTACATTTGTAAATACCGAACCTAGTTACACTTTCTTCAACACTCCCTCTTAACTAGGGAGGTATTTATAATGGTACTTGGTCATTCTCAATCTGAAGAATTTCTCATAAGAAGAATCGGATTGGTAACCCATCTGTATAGCATCATAGTAACCAGCATTGTCACAGTGCAAGGCCTTGACTAACAGCTCCATCTCTCCATGAGACCATGAGCTACAATGCTGGCGAGACCAATGATTATAGACACCTTCATCATTGTCTCTCAAGGTACATACCCACCCGGGTGTTCACTGAGTATGACCTTCTAGGACTATTCTTATCTTGGGTTCCCAACCCTCAAAGAATATTGGTCCTCTTTCCTACTCTTATCTTGGATGCCCTACACATCCTCAAAGAGTATCGGATGCCAGATGATTACCCAATCCTCCATTCTTTCTTCCCAGATGAAGACAAGAATGTTGTGTCTATCATGTGTCTTCATTTCCATTCATGGCCTTCACCTAGACTTACGGCTGTTAGTCCTGGTCTAGTGCATGACACATGAAATAGAAAAACACAACTGTCACTCCTTTTTAATCAGGGGTGATCTAATCCAAGCTCCCTCTTGATCAGGGACCTGTCAGAGCTCCTTCTTAACAAGGGACTCTTCTTTTCATCAGCAGCTTCTTCTTCGTGGGTCCTTCAACTACTTGATCAACTTCTTTCCTTGATGTCATAGAGTTCAGTTGAGCTTCTTCCTTGTAGGGCATCAGCCATTAATCACTTTCCTTCTTGGTTCGTCATGTCATTCCTTTCTTCATGGACATTGTAGAGCTTCAGGCCATATTCATCCAACAAGGACATCCTGGCCTTTCAAATGACATAGTTTGAGAAACCCTCCAACCTATCCTGATCTCTAAGCCCTATTGTGGCCATCTCAAAAATTGTCAAAACCCCTCTCTTTCCTTTTGTTCGGATGCTGCTCTGCTACTCACACTCCCTTCTGGAATGCATAGATTTGCTAGCTGCTACTACCAATCTGCCTGGAAAAATCAAACTTTTGAGACTTGAAGTTCCCTGAGAGAAATTTTCGCTCTATTTTGTGTGCTTTTCTCTTCCACCCGACGTTGGTTCTACTACTACAAACTGTAGCAAAACCCTGTGCATCCAACGAGAAATCTACTCAGCGAAAATAGGAGCTACAACGACTCCCTCTGACTGTTGCGATCACAAACTCGAGCAATTCGACTTTTCTGCAACCCTGCAACTAAAAATCGAATTTTTTGCCCCAGCAACCCGACCTACCTGTCAAAGAATTGTACTCCCTCAAGAATTTCGGCCTACTGCTCCCACTAAGCAGTGAAATTCTCTTCTCCGCATCTGAGCTTCCCGGTTGATCACTTGCGCTTTGATACCATGTGAAAATTTCACCACTGAAATGTAATTGCAGCAACTGGAATTTATTTTTCTAGCTGTTGATTATTTTAACAATATATCTGCTACGGCAAATATCAAATAAATTACTCTGCAACCTTCACAAATAAAATACTATAGAAATAATAGCGATGGAAACTGAGAAAATTTTAGCGCACACAATAAAAATGATACCGTTATTTTTGGACGATTATCCCTGGAAAAACCCAACTTGGGAAAACCCGTGCAGAAGATGGGGGTTTTATTATTATGCAGCAATGAGAAATTTTGAGTACAATAATTTGGATGACAAAATCTAGCTATCCTGTAGAGAAAATACTGACAAAAATATCTAGAGGGAATTTACCCTCACTCTGAACAATTCCAGCATTGGACTGCCTCTGAAAAGCAAGTCGTCCAACTAGACCTGCAGGTTTTGCATCAACCTGATGTTGCATGTTGCAACCGTTGCCCGAACTGACTACTAGTCTAGCTATCATGTCTGTTGTTGGCTAGGAAAACATCTATCCAACACTCTAGAACCTCTCCCCGACCTCTCGAACTGAAAACTTCTTCCTTTGCAACAAATCAAATTGCCTTCTTGAGGCTTTACACTGCCTCTGTGCAACCTCCTAGAGAAATCTCAGCCTCTCTAGAAATGCACTCGCTAGATCTAGAAAACTTCCTCCAACCTCACTATCCTTGCCCCTCATTGACTCTGCTTCCTCACTGAAGCTCGAACTCTTTGGCAACTGACTATTGCTACTGTGGAAAATCGAATTCTCCAAGTGTATTTGTTGTGTCTTCTCCAAGTGCCCATCGACTTCTTATAATCCTTTGTTGGGACTCCAACGTCCAAGATTAAAACTTAATCAAAGGCTAGGATCGTCTTGAAATCGATCTTTGTGAGTTTCCAGACTATTCTCACCTTGACTTAATTAATTCTGATTAATTAACCATATTCCCTAAGTTTAGACTTAGGAAAAATTTAAAAATTGGTTAATAATCTCATTATTAAGCCATCTCTAAGTGAAATTTCTAGAAATGATTTATGGGTTTTGGAGATCTCATGTATTCTAGCCTCTCCGCCAAATTTCGTGGCTATAACACATCCGATGTTATAGAAACTAACATAAAGCAAATTGGACACCCTTGGAAGACTATAAATACAAGTGACCTCAACCTCATTTGTGCATCATCATGAGACATTCTTCTATTCTCTTTCTTGCTTTTGGCTCACACAAGTCTGAGGCAGATCCGCAGAGGAATGGGGTCACACAAAGGTGAAATTGCAGGGTCCGAAGCTCACATCATTGTTTTAGGGTTTTAGGTCTCAATCGCAAGCACAACACAAAGAAATCTCGATTACAGTCACTCGCTAGTCGTCTCATCCGTGCAACTGAAGCATTTCAGTCGCTCGCACAACATGTCCTCCATGCAACTGGAAGTTAGGGTTTGATTTTTCAGTTATCCAAAGTTTTCGCTCGCTAACTGCAGTGTTCAACAATTGACCATAGACAGTAATAGTTCATTACAGGCTTCAGGATCAGGGTTTTGAGTATGAACATGATTGGGTTCATCTCATGGATATTGTTTAGTTGATTTTTTGTTGGATAGTTGTATGGATGAAGATATGGATCATTGTACTCTCTTTTGTTGAATCATTCAATGACAATCTAATAAGAAAAAGAATTTGAAAGGGTTTTCCCCACAATGGGTTTTGCCCTGGTCTCCAACCAATCTCGGTGTCTCTATGTGTGAATGTGTTTCTTCTATTTTACCTTTATGTTCTGTTGCATTGATGATGATGGTGATATTGTTCTTCCTACATAGTTGCATATGTTGTTGAATAATGATGTAAATCTGAATAATGTTATGATGTTATGGCGTGAATTTAATGTGTAAATGAAGAAATGCAATTATCAAAGCAAAGAACAATATAGCCCTAAGAAAAAATAACACCGGACCCCTCCCATCGGTGAATGTCCTAAAGAGTAGGGGACCTTAACTGAGGTGATAGTCGATCTTTGTCACATTGTTGTCATTTTGTCTAGTAGTAGTCCCATAGGTTCCCCTCCTAGGACCCCTGCTAGATTGTGTGGCAACATTTTTGGCGTCGTTGCTAGGGAGGAAGCATGTCTCTGTCCTAGGTTCAATATTTGAAGAGGTGATTCATCCAACGACAATAAACATCCTCTTCCGGCGACTCCTAAATTGCTTGGTTACAAAGATCACGAAGAAATCATAGCTCCTATGACCAAGGTTGCAGCTAAAAGGGCTAATCAATGAGAGCACTCCCCTCTTGTTGAGAGGTCCTTGTTACTTGACAACATGAATACCAACACTAACTAAAACCAAAATCAAAACCAAGTCCCTAAGGTTAAGGGATGGAATCTGCCAGCCTTTAAACCTCTAGATTTCAGTGGAAACCCTGATGCTCCTCACACATTACCTAATAACTATCATGAATGGCTTCCCAAGTTCAAAGGAAGTGTTGATCAAAGCACTGAAACACATGTAGAGAACTTCCCTTGGACAGTGGGCCCTTGTGGGATCGAAGACGAAGACATAGTGATGATGTTATTTGCTTTGACCTTCAAAGGGAAAGTTAGTGATTGGTACCTTAGTCTTCCTTCAGCCAACATCAATGAATTTGACCATTTTGAAGATGTCTTCAAGAAAAGATTGGTCATGGATGCTACTGGAACTTGTCATTGGAAAATTATATCGTTTACAGAAAAAAGAGATGAAGATGTTAGAGATTTCATCCAAATATTTGATAGAATTGTTAAGGACATCCCTGATCGCCTCAAACCTATTTATGCCCAAATTCTAGAAAAATTCATTAAGATTGTCCAAGGACACTTGACGTATCAACTTAGGGATAAGAAGCCAAAGACTCTTGCTGAAGCAAAAGAAATGGCCATTGAAATTGAACAAAGTCTGAATGCTACCCATGTTAAAATGTTCGATTTCCCTAGGGCTAAGGTTGAAGCTAAGAACAGCAAGGCCAAGGATCAAGTTGAAAAAACCCTATTCACCGCGGTCAAGAAAATTACAAAAAAGTTGGAACTATCTCCCAGGTTCTTATCCTCAAATTTGTAAACATTGTCTCTCAGCTAATGAAGTAATGATGTTACATTTGGGATGAAAATGTCTATGCATATTTATTTACTATGCAAGCTTGTTCACCATATATTTAATGAAATTTTTGTCTATTTAAGTAAACTTCTGAGTTTGCATGCCATCTATTTATGAAAGTCTGCTATGGTAAAATCTGAATTTTTAAGGTAACTTGTGCAATTTTAGTATGGTTACATTACAGTGGTATCAGAGCATGATTTTGGCCAACTGTGGGTTGAAACCATGGCAATGTCAAGGATACTGTAATTGAGCCAAAATTCCAGAGGCTAAAACCCCAGTCCACTATTGTTCTTAAGATTGAATTTGCTGGTTTACACAAAAATGTCTCAGCAAGAGAACTTACTAGCGAAATTTGAAGACTATAATAGGAATTTCATGAGATTTGTGAAGCAGTTTTAAGAGTGGGCATCAGCAAGGGCAACAAGAAGAAAAAACAGTTGCAGACCTACAGGTGATGAAAATGAGAGAAACGTGATTATTGAACAAAATGCTAGTATCAATACTGCAAGTACAGGAAAAACAAAGATTAAGGGTGAGGACAGTGACGAGTTAGGAGAAGACATACCCATTGAGGAAGGAGCTCACCCAGATACACTCCAGCAAGTTGATGCAAACGCTTGGGATGAGTAAACATCAGATGTTGTCACGGATTACCCGTCACTTGACGAGATTGATTAGTTGGTAATGAGTACAAGGGGGATTATGAGGCCACACTCACAACAATTGATGCTACCCCAGTTCCCAATCAAGAAATGTGCAGAAATGACAACATACAGGTAGTTAGCTATGAGAACCCAGATCTAGCAGTTGATTTGTTTAATGAAGAAGGTTTTGCTCATGAACCTACCTGTGCCCTTAATTTGGAGAACCAATTGAAGGTAAGCCCCAACAAGATTGTAGCGGCCACAAAGCATTATGATGATACGCAGGCATTAGTGGCAGAATATTGTTGGAGGAATGTAGTGACACCTAACAGTTTGGGAGGAGAGCCTTCACTTGCAGACCTTCAAACACTCAAAGAGGCATTGGCAGAGATGAAAACCAATTACCTACACCTCCTTTCGGATAGAGACCACCTACTCATGCTTGTTGAGATATACCATGATGCGCTAGAAGGGAAGGAGGAGGTATTAATTTTCCACTGCTCTATGTTATATCAGTTACTTTAGCCCAATTCAATTCTTCAATTAGCAATCTTTTCAATAACAATTAATTCTTCCAACAATCAATAGTAATTGAAGATATAACAGCAAATACAATGACACTAGGAGACAATCAAGAACATCAACAAGAGACACCGATTTTGTCAAAGTCCAAGGAAAAACCCCACAAGGGGGAAAACCCTTTGAAAAATCTTCTTCTATGAGATTGTCATAAAATGTTCAGCGGAGAGTACAATGAGCCCAAATCCATAAATAAGAGTCAAAGTCAAAGTTTGACTTATCCAACAAATCAACCATCCAATATCAATATGCCAATGAAGAAATAGTCAAATATGGTCAATTGTCATAATTTGCAATTCTGGCCAACAACAGTCAATGTGCCCTAACCAGTCCCAAGTCAACAGTCAAATCTGTCTTTTAGGAGCTCGGTCAACTGTCCACAAACTTGACATCAATTGCTGGTCAAAGTCAGCCAAAATAGTCAACAAAAGTCTAGTCAAACTCAATCAAATGAGAGAGAAACCCTGCGATGAAATTCTGCAACTTTTCTTGTGGTCAACTCAAGTCAAACAACCCATAATTTCTCAGTTTGTGTGCCAATTAATGTGGCCTTCCAAAACAGAGAGATCCACCAAAAGAACGAAGTCAAAGCATGCCAAAATCACCCAAGTCAATGCTAGTCAAAGATCCCTGTTTCAGAAAGTCAGTGCAGAAGTCAAAGATGCCAAGAAACCCTTCACACGTGTGGAGAGAAAGAGTTGCCTCAAACCTGTACGAACCAAACAAATTGAGAGAGAGAAAATGAGTTGTGTTGAGATGATGTCCAAATGGGCTTGAGGTCACTTGAATTTATATGTGTTGGAGGGGCAATTTGTCCTTAGGTCAACCTTGACAATTTGTGTACCTATGGGCTTGACTTCAAAAACACATTTTCCTTATCCAAATTAAGTGCTTCAAAGGTCAATTTTGGTCCTCTCGGAAAGAGGAATCTAGTCCAATGATTGGAATTTGTCATTGAGCTGCCAAATTAACAGGAGGAAGTTGACAGGCTTATTTATGAGGTTGAGATTACCCAGGAGTCCTTGAAGGGCACTCAAATGACCCTTCAAGAATTAGAGTTGCAAGTTGAGCAGCTTTGTATGGGGCTGAGTTTTGGACATTCTTCATTCCCCATGGCAGACAGTGAGGATGACAAGAGCACACATGATTGGATAGAGGACCCTCCTATGATATTTGAAGATGAGGAGCACCTTGTTGTAGAGCCACTTGCAGAGAGGTATGTTCTAGAGGGTTTTGATTATGCATCCATGGGGCATAGAGACAAGTATATTTAGGATGAGGGTACATCCATCTAGAATCCAGGTTTAGTTGACACGAGTGGAGTGGATACTGAAAGCCCAAGTTGGCATTGGGACCCAGGTGGGGTTTTCCATCATATGCCAGAGGCGCGGGAAAATTATAGCATTGATGGGTGATTGACTCAGTGAGCGAGAGCACATGTTCCTTGACGTTTCCATCAAAGATGGGCAGACTTTGGGAGTTGCCCTGGCACATCATTCACGCACGGGATTGCAGGGTAGTCAGCATGCCCTGGCACAAGTTATTCAGATGGGAAAGCATCGATATGTTATTAGGCAGGGCATTGCACGAGGATGACGCTCATCCATTGGTGTATTGGGCACAAGGGCCACTAAGGATGGGCACAATAGTGATATTCCCACTAGCTTATGGGAGCTATGCTACTTGGGTTTACCAAGACAGCTTAGGAGATGTGACTCACATCACAATGGATTCACCAGTGGGGTGGAAGGTACATTGGCACATACGGGATACCAGATGATATGGGATGGTACAGCAACAAGCAGTGATGTCCAGTGGCGCACAATACAGCCTCTTGCAGGGTTGTTTAGGGATACGTGATTGCATGCAATAGTGCATGGTATTGTAGCATGGGATTCTGGAGCATTTCCCCCAAGGAGAACTCCTGATAAGGACGTTGGCCATGTCATTAGGTGTAGTTTACCCAAGATCGATGAGGAGACAGATGAGCATCTCTTGATTATGCCCATAGGGATTCTCACACCTATTTCTCTTCCCTATTGCTTACAGTCACATAGGAGTTGGTTGTTGTCCCTTGATGCTCTCGTCATGATTAGCAGGATCTGAGAGACTCGCCTCAGATAGTTGGATGAGACACACCGTATCACAAGAGATGATCTACAACTGAGACATGTGGTCGGTGCACGAGTTGGTGAGTGCAGGCTTAGGGATGGCATGATCTACTACAGAGGTAGCCTATGCATGGTCATGAGAGGACTACATGACATAGCTTTAGCGAAACATTCTGAGGCATTGCATGAGCATGAGGCACAACAGCTGGTAGATCATTTTTACAAGGGAATGTTTAGACTCTAGAAAGTATTAGGGTGCACCATCAAGAGACATGAGAGAAGATCTCACTGTATGGTATGGCAAGCGTGGGGCAGTTTTGCACGCACCAGGTGGATACATGGTATATGGGGTTTATATTTTGAGTGTATACAGGGATCAGAGACGAGGCACAAAGGGATTCCAACTGTTATCACTCCATGAAACTCTCCTAGGGTGTAGCTCGGAGATGCCTGGTAACATATAAATCTTCAATATTGTTCTCTGAACTATTGGAATGGATTAAGGTTTGGATCAAGTCAGATGACTGTTTCAACTCTGTTTTCACTCCAGACATGCATGAACACCCTCAGCTTGACAAGGCTTTAGACCACTAATGCTCAATAGTTTATAGATTGAATGGATAGATGGAGAATACTGACTGTACCAGCAGATGCATACATAAACATATATGAATGGCTAGCTACAGAAAGTAAATGAAGCTTGCAAATCTAATTTATCAATGCAGAGATAAGATGACAGTTATCTGGCATTAGACACAGAAGAAAACATGAATAACCTATTCAAGTGCAAGCTTAGAACAGAGGAGAAGATGGCAATTGAACATGTAACAACAAAAGAAGCTTGTATTACTAGAATGAAGATGAGACGCTAAAAGGAACAAAGTATCCACAGTCTCCAAAAGTTGAACCCTTGTTTCTTCTAACTTTTAGCCATTTATAGGCTTTTTACAATGCTCTCGGGCTCTCTGAGGCTCGAGATGTCTTAATCGATCCCCTCTAGCTTCTAACTGCTTGATGCCATAACTAGACAGACATGAGCCAGAGGTCTCTTTTCCTAACAAACACAGTGACCAAATTCTGGTAATTTCGCCGCACTGTCAGGTGGCTCGCTCGTGCCAGCGACGCTCCATGACCATTTCTGTTGGTTCGACTGCATCGTGTTGTTGTTTTTCCCCTTTCGGCCATGCCTTCCGTTAATTCAGTTCAACTGTCCAACTATCACAAACACTGATAGAGCCAACAACTTTCCTCCCCGAGTGACTAATGGGAAGTGGGGTACGGGGGCATATGGGCCGTTGGATGGGATGGATCAACGGTCAGGGCATTGGTCGGGCGGCGGAGGACGAACTGAGGTGATCATGAACGAAGGTCGTTGGATCGGGAGAGATGGATGGAGGAGATCAATCACCAGAGGCCTGGAGTCGTGGCGGGAGCGGAATAAGTCCAAGCCGTCAGATCTTGGATGGGCAGATCGGAAGGCTATCGGGCAGAGGAGGTGCTCGAAAGATAACGCCCGAGAGCGGTTTCATTTGAGCGGAAATGGTTTCTATCGGGCGGTCAATTGGGCGGTAAGCGGTAAAGGTCGGAGCCTACCTGATTTCATTCATCGGGTGCCACGTAGCAGCGGGGGAGAGAGAGGAAACCGCCTTTATCGGGCGGGTATCCCTCTCACTTGTTGCCCGCGCGATATGCGTAACAGCTGTTAGATCTGGCAAGAAATGATCTAACAGTGATGATTGATCGAGCATGTACCGTCAGTCGGGTGAAGTGCGGGCCGTCGGATCTGCGGGAAGATCGACGGCGGGGGAATACAGAGGTACGGGATGTCCTCAAGAAATGTGCAAAGGGCACGTATGGGCGGAAAGGTAAGGTTTTTGGGGCAAAAATGGGTTAATTTACGTCAGTGTTTTTAAAACCGGAACCGGTGACCGAACCGGTCCACCTAGCTAACCGGTTTACCGACCGGAACCGGTCTAACCGGGACTGGTTTGGTCTAAACGAACCGGTTTTTAAAAAATACATTAAATAATTAATTTTTAATGAAACAAAACTATTTTTAAGATGTAAAACCATGATTCCAAGCCAATAGAGACAAAATATGCAAAGTTTGCTCATTTATATACCATGCAAAGGTGAATATATCAAAATGGCACCGAGTGCAATACATATCATCGACAAAATAGCAAAATACATAAGAAATGAGGCTCTAAATGGCCTATAAAGTCCAAAAACAATGCTGCAAGCTATGAGGCCATTGGCCTACTACAAGTCTACAGTGTACACATGATCAATCATCAAGATCATCACCACTACTAGACACAGGATCATCATCAGGAGCTACATAGACATCATCTGGTTCAGAGTCTGAGGATGCCTCTGCCTCATCTGCAACATCAGTATCAATGCCACCAATGACAATAGAAGTGGACCTACTGGAAGCACGAGTTTGTCGACCTGCACGACTAGTGCCTTCCATTGGTTCCTTGCCTTTCCTTGATGCCGCTACTGATCCTGGTTCTGATGCCGCCACATAATCTGCCTCATCCTCCGCTAAAGCCATGTCGATATCAAAATCAGCCTCAAACACAGGATCTTCAGTCTCCTCCACCCATTCTGATGTTGGATCAATATCGTCCAACACAATGGGATCTAGATCAGGTGATTTGCTCATCATTTGGTTCCTCCTCAGTCGAAGGTTGTATTGCACAAAAACAAGATCATTTAACCGTTTTTGTTCCAAACGGTTTCTCTTCTTCGTGTGTATGCGCTCAAAAACAGACCAATTGCGCTCACAACCTGAAGCACTGCAAGTTTGACTGAGGACTCTAATTGCAAACCTTTGCAATTGAGGACACTGGCCACCAAATGACTCCCACCAATGTGCTGCAAAGAAAAAGACAATAATTAGTAACTTAGTTTATAATTTGAATTGTAAAGAACGTAAACAATTTTAACTTGAAATGAAAAACAAAATGGAAATTGGAATTGCTTACCTGGTTGGTCCACATCTCTTGCCATCTTTGCCAAGTTTTTGCCAAAAGTACCACTTGCTTGATTGAAAATAGTAAGCTGTCTATGTATATCCAACTGGTCTACATGGTTAGGGACCATGCGCTCCAAGCAATCAATCAATCCAGCTCTGACCTCCCCATCATGCTGATCTCCTAGCCGATTTTTATAGTGATACCTTGGGTTCAAAAAATACCCGGCTGCATGTATAGGACGATGGAGTTGATTGTTCCATCTGTTATCAATGATCTCCCATATACGGCCATATTTAGCTAACCTGTCATTGTAAGCTGCCCGTATCTGCTCCTTTGCCTGATCCATAGCTTCATAAATGTAGCCCATGGCCAATCTTTCCCCATCCACCAACCTTAGCACCTTAACAAGGGGCTCGGTAATTTTCACAAGCTCTACAGACCTTTTCCAAAAATAAGTGTCTAACACTTTCTTTTTGGTGTCTTTTCCATCTGGTCTACGAGCCCACCGAGATTCAGACCATTCATCAGAGGAAAACATTTTCTGCAAGTTTCTACGTTGACCATTGAGACATTGCAACGTGAGGAAGTGAGTTGCAAATCTCGTAATTGCAGGCCTAACAAGCTCTTTGCCTCCAGTGTGTTTCCTCATTAGGCTCAATACCCATGAGTGGTTGTAAATGTATTTTGTAATGCACTTGGCATGCTCTACAGTGTTTTTTACCCACTCCACCTTGCCTATATCCTCAAGCATGAGGTCTATGCAATGTGCAGCACATGGAGTCCAAAATATGGTATTATATTTGGCCTCAAGCATCTTTCCAGCAAGAACATAGTTTGAGGCATTATCAGTGATGACCTGCACAACATGCTGCTCCCCAACTTCCTGAATAATGTTATCCAAAAGCTCAAATAGAAGGCTTGCATCCTTTACCCTATCAGATGCATCAACTGATTTCAAAAACATGGTTCCTTGAGGGCAAGAAACAAGGAAATTAATGATAGTGCGGTTCTTTCCATCGGTCCATCCATCTGACATAATGGAACAACCTGTTTTGACCCATGACTCTCTAAACTCAGTCAAATACTCATCAATGGAAGATATCTCTTTTTGCAAAAGAGCTCCCCTCAAGTCATGCATACTAGGGCCTTTGAAGCCCTTTCCTGCAGCTATAACAGAGTCCCACATAGCTTGGTAATAAGGTGAGCGAGCAGCATTAAATGGGATATCTGAATCATACCACCATCTAGCAATGTATTGGTGAGAAGTTTCTTTGCATTGTTTTTTCCAATGCTGATCCAAAGTGGGTTGAGAACTTGGCTGGGAGGAAGTGGGATTAGATTTAGAAGAAGCAATGGTGGCAGAAGATGAGAAATAACTTTGGATGTTTGGTCTCTTTGGTCCTTTTGATGGTTGGCCAACTCCAACAGAAGGATGAACATAGTGAAAGGGGTCATTGGTGGAAGGGATAGAAGTGGAGTCTTGAATCTCATAATCATCATACCCACTCTCTTTCATGGCTTCTAATAATTCCCTCTTCCTTGCAATTTCATCTTGGATGGCCTTCTCCCTAGCCTTATCCTCATAAAATTTTTCCAGCTTGGCAATGTATTCTGCCCTAATAGGACCTAACAGTGCATTTGGTGCATCACATGGCTTTACTTGGCCTCTTACCCCAGCCAAGTGTTGTTTCAACCTAAGAATACCCCCACCTCCAATAGATTTATGGCATAATTTGCATATCATTTTTCCCTCAACTACATCACAATGAGCCCATGCACTGTCCTTTCCTTTTGGAGCCATGTTTGCTTGAAATAATAACAATTTGCAAATAAATCTGCCATTTAAAAAAAAAATTGCAGCTAAGGAACATGGAAAACCAATGATAAATGTAGGAAAAAAAATGCACATGCAAGCTACAAAATTTGATAGCATAGAGCTAGAGAGTTCATAGGCTTAGCATAGATGATAGATCATTGAAGTGAGAAGTTTATAGCACAAAAAAAATAATTCATGGACAGCAGACCCAAATGAGGAATTATCAAGTGCAAATCCTTACCTGGAAATGCAAAGTAGCTCCCTTAGCCTCCTCTTGATGATGGCAACTCCACTGACAGCTACACACTATCTCCAAAATAGCTCCAACTCCAACTCCAAGATGACTACTTCAGCAAAAACTCCACACTCTCCAAGCTCACAAACAAACTCACAAACACTCACAAACACTCCAAATCAGTTGTGTGAGACAAATGAGAGTGAGAGGGGTGTCTTATAACAAGTGTGAGGGTGTTTTTGGAGGGAAAATCCCTTTCCCTCACCCCCAAAACCCCTAAACCGCCCTCAGTTCCAAAAAACCGTGCGCTTTTTTGCTTGACCGGCGGCCTGTCCATAAACCGGCCGGTTAGCAATAAACCGGCCGGTTTTGACCTAAACCGGCCGGTTTTTACCGGTTAGGTCAATTTTCCGGGCAAATGGGGCTTCTAACCGGGTTTTTTCACCGGTTCTGACCGGTGAGCCTCCCAACCGGCCGGTTAGGCCGGTAACCGGTTGGACCGGAACGGTTTTTAAAACTATGATTTACGTAGGGCCAAGGCGAAAGTGGGTTTGTTAGGATGTGAGGGTTGGTTTAGGATATGAGCGAACGAGAATGAGAGTGGAAAAGTGAGGAGAGTGGGGTGATGGACCATGTGGGGACCTTTCCATGACAGTAAAACAGACCATTTCCTTCCTTTAGCCTTCAAAATAGCAGTGCTGCACCTCAAGGCTAACACCAGCAGTTGTCAGAACTATGCCACAACAAATTTGGCTTTGCAATCTAGGCATTCAGTTGGTTGATAGATCGCTCTATCTCGTGATGAGCGGAATCATCACAGAGGGTGATCTAGTTCACTTTGGGGTTGACACATGGGGGTTCGCAGAAGCCTTCATCATATGGCGAAGCAGGGTTTCCCTATTGTTGCTCAGGTTCGGGGTTAGCTTTGGATGGGTAGGCTTTGACATCGTGGAGATGCCTAGGCAGGATGTATTTGGCCTTTACAGATATTTCACCATCAGGTTCCAAGAGAGGAGGATACAGTAAGCGCATGAATGGCAGTCGATCATAATCAAAGTGGCGCACTGTCAACATGGTGGCACCCTTTTGAGACTAGCATGGGATCCTGGCATCACAGGACTTGGTAGTTCATCTATACTTAGGGATGAGTTGGTTTCTACAGGGGGAGACCATTCAAATCTTCCATTGGGTTTTAGTGATTTGCTGATGACATGGGGGACTTCACTAGTATGGTAGGATGTTCAGCAGGAGGAGATCAGGGGAGCACATGTAGGCAAGGATTCATCTCCATAGGGGTTGGACTGTATCTTCAAGAGTCTACTCTTGAAGTGCATGAGATCGATTACTCAGTAGGGCAGCTTCTCGAGGATTTGATCAGGGATTTTACATTACCAAGGTGCTCTACTTATTGACGATATGCAGAGGACTTCTGGTGACTATATCTTGTTGGATAGCGAGTGGAGTGAAAGGGGCTTCACATGGATTAGGATGGTTTGGGACCCTGGTGTCATAGGATTTGTTCATGTGGTGGTGGAGCAGCAGCGAGGAATGATTCAGTGGAACGTTTTGTTGGAAATAATACTGAGAGGGGGGGTGAATCAGTATTATCAGATCAGTAAAACCTTTCCAATTTCATACTCAGAAACATATACGCTACTTCAATTAAGTGAACCCGCGTGTACACGCTACTGTGTCTAATGCAACTAGCGTATATCCAGAGATCTTATGATTCAGTTAGCTTAATCTTCAGTAAATGCATCAGAACATTATTAAGCATATTAACAGTAAACAGGTGCAGTATAACAGAACAGAACATCACACAAGAGCCACACACATGAACACCATGATATAAGGTGGAAACCCAATGTGGGTGAAAACCACCTGCTGCAATTCGTCTCTTTCTTCTTTAATAAGAAACTTCTTTTACAATGTACTGGTGCAGTCCTTTACCAGTACGCAAGCTACAACCTGTAGAGGTCTACAACCCTCTCTCTTTTTCCAACTACTTCTGGAAGGGAGCTACAACCCCCTCAGCTCTTGTACTAGCCGATCCATTTACTAGTACGTAGGTGCTGACCCTACAACCTTCTTTCCTTCAGGGACCACGTTTCATCAATTTTCAGACTGGATCCAAGAGTACAAAACAAACATTACTGCAATACAATCATCAACTTATACTTGCATCATAATTCATTAAACAACCCAATACTGAATCACTGAAACCCTGTCATCAAGAACACAGAGCACAAACCAGAGCCCAGAACTCTGCAACAACCACCAGAATCAACAGCAACCTGAAATATCAAATCTTATTATGCATACGCTACTTTACTGTACCAAAACCGCGTGTATACGCGCTTTCTCCAAAGGTAACCCGCGTGCAGATCCAGAAATAATTACTTATACCTTCGCTGTCAGATCCGACCCTTGCCAAGCGTCCCGAACAGATAACTCGCAATACTAGATCTTCTCACTTCGTCAGACACACCTTGCTTGCCTTTACTTGCCTAATGATCTTCTCCTTATATAGCCTTAGGCCCTTTACAATACCACGGTCCAAAACCATAGTAACACAATACCATCAACTTCAAAACTAGGGATCAACACGTCTGTCGAGACACCATGGTCCAAAACTATAGGCACAACTTCCAAGGAATAACCGCCACGGACCAAAGATAAGTTTTCCACATAGGCACAACTTCCAAGGAATAACCGCCACGGACCAAAGATAAGTTTTCCACATACACGCTCTTTTACTGAAGCCAACCTGCGTGTACACGCGACTTGGTATATAGTGAACCTGCGTATACGCGACTTGGTATATAGTGAACCTGCTTGTATACGCTACTTGGGCTTAATGAACCTGCGTGTATGAACTTTCTTGGCCTGCTGTACTAAGATCTGTCCTCTGATTAAGTTGCCATCACCTGTACCAACCTCTGAGTGAGTTGCCATCAAGGACAACACTTGTATCATAATGCCAACACGTTTGGGACCCTCGCATTAGCTAGCCAGCTTGTGGAGCAGCAACATATGGTGATATTATTCGAGGACAAGCAATTTTTGGCGGGGAGGACTGTAATATCCCCAATTTTCTGAGCACGGGAATCACTAAGGAATTTTGCCCAATTTTGATAATATTGATTAAAAAAGGGGAAAATAATATTTTATTGGGGAATGGCAGAAAAATATTACTTTATTAAAAAGGTGGCAAAGCCATTTAGTGGAAAGTGGCCCCCACTAATAAAATAATATCAAAAAGAAATTCTAGGACCTGATCAAAGGGAAATTATAAAAAGGGGAAAGAAGCTCATTTGTGGATGATCCTAACTTACCATTGTCTAAGTGCAGCTAAAGAAGAGCTCAAGAGAGTTCAACCAGAGCATCTCAAGGGAGATCCTCAACCCAACTTTGGTAGATTTAATTGCTACCCTAGCTGGTTTTCCCAATTTCAGTGAATTTAATTGTCACCCTAGTTGGGTTTTCTACTTGTCGGATTATCACTGATCATCTTGCAGGGGTTTGGAGCTAATTATTTTTGTTGGCAGGAGGAGCACTCTTGCAGAGCGCCGAATTTCCTAGGAGGGCCAAGTTATGTGACTGAAGGTGCCAAAATTTATAAAGAGGCCGTTCTCACCAAAGGGGCCAAAAACCCACCCAAAAGGAGGCCAAATTTCCTAGAAAAGGAGGGAGGCCGAATTGCTTTCATTGAGAGGCTGAATTGCTAATTTCATCCAGGAGGGCCAAATTTTCCAGAATTTAGGGAGGCCGAGTCCCTTGTTTCCCCAGGAGAGCAGAATTTTCCAGAATCTAAGGAGGCTGAATCCCTTGTTTCCCCAGGAGGCCGAGTTCTCTTTTTCTTAAGGGCCGAGTTCTTATGCTGAGAAGTTGCTTGTGGGATAGGGGATGAATATCTTGCTACTGGAGGCTGATATTTTTGGTAATTACCAGGGGTTGAATTTCTGTGTATGTGGGATGAATTTACACTCAGAGGGATGAGTTACAGGGGATATATTTAGTGGACTGATTTGCTGGAGATTGACATTTCCCGGGTTGGTGCATTTCCAGAAGTTTTTTTTTTTAATGACCATTTCCAGAATTTAATTGAAGAGCTGAACTGTGCATTTCCAGAATTTATTGGAAGACAGAACTTGCTTGGGTTGAAGGCTGTACTGCTTATTGTGAGCTGTGACCACCTACAGGAAGGCTGAACTGATAATTGCAAACAGCTGGAACAATCTCCCAGGTTCTTATCCTCAAATTTGTAAACATTGTCCCTCAGCTAATGAAGCAATGATGCTACATTTGGGATGAAAATTTATGTGCATATTTATTTACTGTGCAAGCTTGTTCACTATATATTTAATGAAATTACTGAGTGTGTCTATTGAAGTAAATTTCTGAGTTTGCATGCCATCTGTTTGTCAAAGTCTTCTATGGTAAAATCTGAATTTTTAAGGGAACTTGTGCAATTTTAGTATGGGTATATTACAATTAAACACAACAATACTGGCCTCCCTTAAAAATTGATGAACATGCTTGAATTTCTTAAGGGTGGCCTCCCATATATGAAGATTGTATTATGAAGATGATTGAATTTTTCTAATAGATCACTAAACAATTCAAGAATGTTTACCAGTTCAAGTGATTTTGCAAGCTTACAATTAATTAAAATAAATTAATTAAATCTAAAATCCCATCTACAGATTTCTTTCTTATTCTCAAGTTGTAAAATTTATATTTATGTTTCTTAGCTCATATTAAATGGGGCCTGGCTTTATGACATTAAGTTGATATTACGATGAATACAGATAGTAGATACAGTGCTGCATATTGTCACTTACAAGTGAATTAAACATTGCATAAAAAATTGAAAGCTTACCCAGCTGATAGACTAGGACATGTTAAAAGTCGAGCCAGAATAATATAGATTGGCAATGACATGCCTCGACAAACATCCCCATCTGCAACCTGATTTAAAAAGGAAAACTATATGATTTATTTCACAATCCTTAGTGCAAAATCAAATTCTGACATAGCTACAGCATGTTGATGACTTGCCTGTATTGTCTGAAAGCCCGTTGTCTGAACTGCAGTTCTCTCTCCAACTACAATTGATTCAATACGAAGCAAATGAATGTCGATGGAATGGATTGGCACATCAGATTTTTCAACTGTTACCTCCCCTGTGATAGGGTCTGTCAAGGAACACTGCGTAGCAACCCTACCTGTAACTCGAAATCCACCTGTTCATTACACCATTTTCTTTTTCAGGTATCATGTGCAATTATGATGATAAATATCTGTCATAGACTCATAAACACTGCAGAAAGAAAAGGTTGATTTACATTTGACTGCATCCTTCAAAACAAGGCTGCTGCCATCCAAAATGTTACAACATAAAGACCAACACTTTATTTGTTATAAGAGAGTGACACCCTAGGATCGGCAATAGCATATGCTATGCTGACTATAATATCGCATGTGCTTTGTTTTGTCACAAAAACAATTATATCAGAACCTTCCATCACTTTTATACTAAGCAGACTAAACATATTCTTCAAGAATATTTTGCAGGAGAGTTTAACGACCAAATACTGAGCTGATAACCCAAATGAAATAATAAAATAAAAAATTCTTATGCAAGATTCTCTAGATCTTTGGACTCAGAGGACGGATATACTTTTATAGAAGCTGCACTCACACTCCTACTTGAATTGTTTCTGATGTATCTAGCAGTCCATTTCACCTATTTATGGTTGTGTTGGACATTCACAAAATTATTGTATCTTACCTTATCTTCTCAGTTACTTCTTTTGATTAATTTAACAAGAATCCAACATCCATCACGAGTCACGACCAAAATCAAATATATGCACAAAAAAAACATTGGCTTAAGATCCAAAATGGACACTATTCATGTCTTTGTTATTTAAAATAAATGTTTATTATAACTCTTAACAGTCCAGATTATGAATTACAAAAATCTTTGTGAAATTTCAATCTGCTTTTTACATGAACATAATGAAGTAGTTTGTTTATCATATCTAAAGCAAGTCACTCTGTTCTTGAATGGTCCCCTTTCAATCAAAGAAAGAACAAATCAATTTCAAATAGTACATACATAACAGCAAACGTCTAAAGATCTGATGCTCAGTATGTGTATCTTCCTAAGTCACTTGCAATGGAAACATGGTAATAAATGGAAATATGAGGTTTCAAATAGACCCTCACAACAAAACATGGAAGATATGAGTGTGTAACTCAGTGTTGCGAACATCTCGATAAAATCCTGATTTTATATTAAAATCACGATTTTTTGTCCTAGCCGATTTTTTGCCGATTTTTAAAGATATTTGTATGGTATCTTAATTTTTCCGATGTTTGCCAATTTTTTACTGATATTTTCCTGATTTTTATGATTTTTTGGTTTTTCAAACCCTTGCCGATTTTATCCCAATGCCGATGGTCGCAACATTGGTGTAACTTTCAAAATTATAAAAATAAAATATAATTATAAACATAAAGATGTAGATTTGTTGAATGGTTAGAAAATTTGAAATAGCAAAAAGGAATCAATTTCAAATAGTACATACATAATAGCAAAAGTCTAAAGATCCCATGCTCAGTATGTGTACCTTCCTAAGTCACTTGCAATGACAACATAGTGATATATGGCAATATGAAGATTCAAGCATCCAATATGGGACAAACAGACCCCCACAACAAAACATGCGAGATGTGCGTAACTTTAAAAATTATAAAAATAAAATATAATTATAAACATAAAGATGTAGATTTGTTGAATAGAAAATGGATATTAATTAGTAATCAAATGCACAAGTGTCAAGAACACAGTGTACACCATAGATTTGGAACCATTATCACCCAATAGTACCTTCACTAAAATGATCTAAAGGAATTGTGAGAACTCAGGGGAAGGTGCGAATTCCACCTTCCATAATCCCTATCTTTTGGTGTTCACTAACTTCAAGGGGGTAACCCTAGATGACATGAGGATTCAATGATAAAATTTGGTGCACATCCATGACCTCAAATATACAAGAAATCTTTCTTTTTATGTGTCTAGATTCACAAGTGATAGCAAGAGAATTGAGCAGAACCATGAACAAACCCAAATTCTGCAATAACAACCAAGCACGGGTATGCTAGAGAGAGAATACACAAGTGTGCTAGAAAAAGAAAAAGTAGCCAAGCACAAGAGAGTGTGATAAAGAGAAAAGAACCCAAGCACAAGAAAGTGCAATACTTATGGTCCCAGTAGGCTGACACTGTATCAAAGAATGAATGAATCAATTGATTGAATAAGACTTAGGAGAGTTGGAGTATATATACACAACTCAAGATGTAGGGTGCTTTCCCATAGAGGGGTTATGAACCTATCCGTACAAGTAGGCCATAGCCATGATTACAAATGTGATAATCATATAATATAAGTGAGTCAAGGCCAAAATGGAAGATTACACATTTAATTTCAATATTATACACTATAAAACTGATATTATAATAGTTTTATAAAAGTATTTATAATTTCAATATTATACACTACCATTTTATATTTAAGTGACATGTGTGGGAATCCAAGGCGGGTTTTATGTGTAAGCAAATGAAAACTACGAGATGGGAAAGAGTAAGTGTCAAGAGTAAAACATTGCCCAAAATAACCTCCAAGAGCTAGTCAACCCCATAAAAGGATAAATGGCATGTTCTCCAAGTCAACAGAAGAGAGAGTCAAAACAGCATATGCACATGTGCCAAAATCTGTCATGCATGAAGCCATATGCCAATAAGAGGTGATGGCCTTCCCCTAATGAATGAAACAATCATAAAATAATCATAGATGCCTCCACATGTGTGCAAGAGAGCAACACTATCTAAAAAATTATCTCAATCACCCAATAAACCATAATATTAGTGAAGCTTCACCTCAAGAGCTAGGGAACTAGTCTGAGAGACTGCCAACTAATAATGTGATGTGTAATTAGCAAGTATATCAGCCTAATCACTATCAACATGTGTGCACAAGTAGATCACCCTTAGACCATAATATCCATTATAATCAATTGAATAAAGTATATATAGATCTCAAATTGACAAAACTGCTCACACATGAGCTCCACACCCATATCAAACATAACAATCACACATTCTAAGGTTTGGAACCATATGGAAATAATGTTGATAGTCAAATAATGGAAAGGGGCAATGTGACATACACCCTCTGTTAAATTATGGTATGTTCTATGGTTAGAGCGGTTTACTTCTTTTCTTTTTATTAGCCACAGATTAGCAATCACATATACATTAAGTAAATTGCAGATAGAACATTAAACGATCAACAGAAAACAAGCCAAAACAAGAGACACAAGATGTGGCGGCTAGCCAGGGACAAACCCCAATGCAGGGAAACCCTTTGATCAAATCTTCTTTTATCTTCAATAGTTCAGCAGAGAGAAATAGTCCAAAATCAGAATTCTGTAATTTTATATCAGCAGCGGCAAACCCTAGATCAGCAAAGTCAAACTTGGTCAAACGAGTTGAAATTGACCTCCAATATGGTCAATTTCCGATCAACTAGCCCTCGAACAGCCTGAAGAAACAGCCCTTGAACAGCCCCAAAAACACAGTCAAACTGTTGTTGACTGAAGTCAACTTGCTGCCCAAAACTAGCGCAGTCAACGCTGGTCAAACCTGTGCACGGATTGCCTCGATTTCTGTGCCAAAAATCTACGGCCTGCCTAGGAGAGGCAGCCACACCAAAACCGCACCCTTGATGAGTCAACACTTGGTCAACGCAAGTCAAAGAAACCTTCAGCAATTTCTGTGTCCTCCTTTCAACGTCCTCCTTGCCCTAATGCGTCCTCCTTCCCACGTGTGAGCTGCTCCTTGTATAACCGAAAGCTAAGGAGAGAGAGAGAAGAATGAGTGAGATGACGATGAGAAAATGAATCAACCTAATCAACCTCTCTTGTATATATATCATTCACTAGGCATGTGTGCCACACATTTAACTGTTGGCTAACCTTGACAATTTTTCAAGTAAATACAAATAAATTCATATCTCCATAAATACTTGTTGGAATCGGATGATCTTTAGATCAATCCTACACCTCTTGACAAGAGGAACCTAGGAAAAATATCAGTTGCCATAAATGAGGTGACCCACATGGAGTTTTGCCCTAGTTTCCAATTTTAACACTCCCTCTCAACTAGGGAGAACTCCATCTACAATCCGTCTGACCGTCGCTACTATCCCAGCCATCAAATGCACTGCCCTACACTGCTTGACCCTGCTCTACTCTGCTCTGCTTTGCTCGAAATATGAAGAAGAAGAAAAGATCATGTATCATACCATCCTCCACTGACCCGAAGTCAGTCTCAGAGTGTGTCATACCACTCTCACTGATCCCAGATCAATGGAGGTCATCCTAGCATAGGGAGTGCGGTAGATACAATGATGCGTCCATCGATAGTACTACTATGGTCCCTAACCCCATTTCTCTGCTCATTGATCAGATGAGAGGTACTTCCCATGAGTCCCAGATTGCATGGGTAGGATGCCTCGACAGGAGAACTAATCATCATGTCCACAGGAGAACTAATCATCGTGGCCCACAGGAGAACTAATCATCCTATCCTACAGTAGCTACGGAGAACTAATCATCTTGGCCCACAGGAGAACTAATCATCCTGTCCTACAGTTGCCACGCGGTGTCACAGGGGAAGGTTGAACTTTTCACCCTGTACATAGTGCACCACCAGGGGATGGTGAGTTGCCCTGTGGCCGCATGCCGCTCCAAGAAGTACCTCGCACCCCCCTGGAGCTCCCAGAGCTCAATACATCATACTCAACCCTCATAAGAGGGTCTCTGAATGACACACACCAAGTCGTTCTCGGAAAATCAAGAATTTGACCATTCCCATGGGCTTCGTCAAAATGTCAGTGACCTATTCATCTGTACCGATATGTTGGAGCCTTATTTCTCCCCGCTGCACCATATCCCGAATATAGTGGTACCTGATATCGATATGCTTGGAGCGATCATGAAATACGAGATTCTTTGATAAACGAATCCCGCTTTGGTTGTCACACAGGATCACGGTGGTATCCAATGTAAATCCAAATAGCTCACTGAAGAGCTTTCGCAACCAGACCGCCTCACAAGAGGCCATACTAGCAGCAATGTACTCTACCTCGGCGGTACTCAAAGCCACCAACTTTTGCTTCCTACTCACCCAGGATATCGAGGCAGATCCCAAAGAGAAACAGCACCCAAAAGTGCTCTTTCGGTCCACCACACTGCCTGCCCAATCAACATCGGTATATCCATGTAGTCTCACATCTCCGGCAGTGTATCTCAACCCATGAGTGATTGTGCCATGAAGATATCTCAACAGATTCTTGGCACCAATCCAATGTGAGTGGTGAGGCTCAACCATATGTTGACTCAACGTGTTGACTGCAAAACATATATCCGAACAAGAGTTCACCAAGAACATCAATGCTCCGATGAGTTGACGATACTCGGTAGCATTTCGTAAAACAGGTCCAGTAGCACTACCGCTTAACTTCTTGAAGTCAAGCTCCATCGAGGTAGTCACGGGCTTGCAGTCCACCATACCGAATCTCTCCAATATCTTCACCACATATTTTCCTTGAGATAGAAAAATCTCCCCTAGCTTCTGCCAGACTTCTAGTCCTAGGAAATAGTGCATTAGTCCTAGGTCCTTCATCTCAAATTCAGAAGCCAACTACCTCTTACATTTGTGAATAAGAGGGACTACACCTGTTAGAAAGAGGTCGTCAACATACAGCACCAGTATGAGAGGTTTGTCATCTTCAACCTTAAAGTAAAGGTTAGGGTCGGCTTCACTCCTAGTGAATCCCAGCTTCAACAGGTAGCTATCGATCCTCACATACCACACTCGGGGTGCCTGCTTCAGCCCATAGAGGGCTTTCTTCAACCTGCACACGTGAGATTCCCGATCATGAATCTCAAATCCTTCGGGTTATTCCACATAGACTTCCTCTTTGATCGAACCATGCAAGAACGCGGTCTTGACATCCATCTGATGTAGGTTCCATCCTTGCGAAGCAACAAGGGCTATGATCAAGCGAATGGTGGTATATCGGGCAACAGGTGCAAATATCTCGTCATAGTCTATTCCTTCCTTCTAAGAGAAGCCACGAGCGACAAAACGAGCCTTATACTTTTCAGCACTTCCATCAACTGCATGCTTTATCTTGTAAAGCCATTTCGAAGTGACAACTGCTTTGTCCTGGGGTCTGGGGACCACATCCCAGACATCGTTTTTCATGATGGACTCATATTCCTCAGTCATAGCATCCTTCCATACTTGATGCTTGACAGCTTCTACAAATGATGAAGGCTCATTTTGGATGATCATGCTCATGATGGTCAAGTATCCCTGATACCTAGTCGGCTTCTTACTTTCCCGGAAAGTCCCTCTGGGTGCAATGTGTCCTTCAGCATCATCAAGTGTCCCCCTAAGCCATGAAGGCCTTTTCCTAGAAGAGGAAGGCTCTTGCGGAGGGGGATCAATAGGATCCATAGGTTCTTCCACATCGGGCATCGTCTCATCTTCCTTTTCCTTTAGTTCCCTGGTGTCAGCTTCTTTAGATCCCCTTTGAGTAGGAAGATTGTCAACTTTGCTAAGAGCCATATCTTCGTCAAAGGTGACATCATGGCTAATCTCGATTTCCCTTTGACCAGGCACATAGATTCTATAGCCCTTAGTATTTTGCTATAGCCCACGAAGATTCCTATCTTCCCAGACACACCCAATTTATTCCTTTTCTCCTTCGGCGCATGAAGATATACAGGACTACCAAAAATTCTAAAATGAGATACGTCAGGTTTCTTACCTGTGAACATCTCTTTGGGAGCCTTGGAACCCAATGCTTGGTGAGGGCGTCGATTTTGCACATATACGGCGGTATTCGCAACTTCGGCCCATAGAAACTTCGGAAGTCTTTGATCATGGAGCATAGCACGGACAGCTTCCACAATCGTACGATTCTTCCTTTCCGCTACATCGTTCTGCTCAGGAGTATATGGTGTTGTAGTCTCCCTCTTAATGCCAGCCTCTTTGCAAAAGTAATGGAACTCATTGGATTCATACTCAGTCCCATTATCAGCCCTTAAGATCTTAATTTTCTTTTTGGTTTGATCCTCGATCAAGGCTTTGAAGTGATGAAACCAAGTGAACACTTCATCCTTCTTTTTCAAGAAGTATATCCAAGTCTTGCGAGAATAGTCATCTGTAAAAGTGAAGTAATATAAATATCCTCCCAAGGAGTTCACAGGCATCATACCAGAAATGTCTAAGTGAACCAACTGTAATACATCGGAGGTTCTGCTTTGGCCTGAGGGAATGATCCCCTTTTAAGCTTCCCTTCGGCACATCCAAATACACCTTCTTGCTCTAACTGGAACTCGGGCATTCCCTGTCACCATTTGTCTTGCATTGGGTAGATCTTTATAATGAAGGTGAGCAAACCTCCAATGCCATAGTTCGGACTGAAGTGATGTGTCACAAGACATGACACCTAGCGGAATTCCCTACGCCTTTCACAAGATATTTTGCGTTGTCCCCAAGAACAATTTCCAGGTTGGTCTCCCTTTCTATCATATTGGAGAGAGCTTCTTTGTAGCCATTGAAGTGCCTTGAGGCACCACTATCAATAAGCCAATTCCCTAGCGAGTCCGAGGGAGCAATAGTAGAGAGGGCCACTGGTAGACAATATTCATCTTGCTTATTGTTAACAACATTAGATTCATACCTGGAGTTTCTTGCCTTCTTGAAGGGTTGTCCTCTTCCTTGATTTCCTGCATTTCTTTTACCTCTGCCATTGGACCTGCCATTCCTTTGATTGCCTTGAGAGTGATTTTGGTCATCGTCATGGTGTGAGTCCCTTTTATCAGGGCACTCCCTCACATAGTGGCCCATTTTGTTGCAATTGTAACATCGACCTTTTCTTCCACCCTTTGGTCCAGCCTTTCCTTTGGATTTAGCCCCAGAATTGTTTCTTCTTTTAGCATGAGAAGAAAACGCAGAGGGATGGCCTTTAAGTGTGGGCATTTCTTGCTCTTCCATCCTTGTCTCTTCTTGAATACATCTAGCCATCAATTCCTCGAATCCTGGGATGAAATTATTGTTGAGAAGAGTAGTCCTGAATATATACCAGTCAGGTGGCAGTCCTCCAAGAGTTGTGATAGTCATTTCCCTATCAAGAACTACTTCCCCAATAGATAGGAGATCATTCTTGATCTCGGTGATCCTTAAGAAATATGCTTGCATACTCTCATCTTCGCTCTTCTTAATTTCCTTCAGCTTATTTCTAAGGAATAGAACTTGATTTGCATCAACTTTAAATAAACTCACTAGTCTATCGTAGATTTCCTTGGAGGTTGTCAGCTCGAAAACATAGACCACCAGGCGCTTGTCGATAAAGTCACGGATGATTTTCCATGCTTTGACTTCTCTATTGGACCACTTGCTTTTGGCAGCAGTGGATGCATTTCATGGAGGTGCAACAATATTGCCTCTCAAATGGTCCAACACTTCCTGAGCTTCTAAAGTCAGATCGAGAGACATCTTCCATCCGAGATAGTCAAATCGAGAGACATCTTCCATCCGTGATAGTCAGACTTCTCACGGAGCTTGTCTTCAGTGGGGAAGAGTGTTGAGGACCCCATGAAGTTTTTAGGATAGCCTTGTCAACCTTCTCTTCGATGATTGCTCTTGCTCTTACTCTTGCTTGGGCTTTGTCTTCACCTCATCTCCAATACCATGTTAAATTATGGTATGTTCTATGCTTAGAGCAGTTTACTTCTTTTCTTCTTATTAGCCACAGATTAACAATCACATATACATTAAGTAAAGTGCAGATAGAACATTAAACGATCAACAGAAAACAAGTCAAGACAAGAGACACAAGATGTGGCGGCTAGCCAGGGACAAACCCCAATGCGAGGAAACCCTTTGATCAAATCTTCTTTTATCTTCAATAGTTCAACATAGAGAAATAGTACAAAATCAGAATTCTATAATTTTATATCAGCAGCAGCAAACCCTAGATCAGCAAAGTCAAACTTGGTCAAACAAGTTGAAATTGACCTCCAATATGCTTGGTCAATTTCCAGTCAACTAGCCCTCGAACAGCCTGAAGAAACAGCCCCAAAAACACAGTCAAACTGTTGTTGACTGAAGTCAACATTCTGCCCAAAACTAGGGCAGTCAATGCTGGTCAAACATGTGGACGGATTGCCTCGATTTTTGTGCCAAAAATCTATGGCCTGCCTAGGAGAGGCAGCCACACCAAAACCACACCCTTGATGAGTCAAGGCTTGGTCAATGCAAGTCAAAGAGACCTTCAACAATTTCTGCATCCTCCTTTCAGCGTCCTCCTTCCCCTAATGCGTCCTCCTTCTTCCCACGTGTGAGCTGCTCCTTGTATAACCCAAAGCTAAGGAGAGAGAGAGAAGAATGAGTGAGATGAGATGATGAGAAAATGAATCAACCTCTCTTGTATTTATATCATTCACTGGGCATGTTTGCCACACATTTAACTGCTGGTCGACCTTGATAATTTGTCAAGTAAATACAAATAAATTCATATCTCCATAAATACTTGTCAAAATCAGATGATCTTTAGATCAATCCTACACCTCTCAACAAGAGGAATCTAGAAAAAAAAATCAGCTGCCATAAATGAGGTGACCCACATGGAGTTTGGCCCTAGTTGCCAATTTTAACACCCTCCTAACCAATAAACCACAAAGTCATCATCATAATGTTGAATCCACTAAAACCTATCATTAACACACAAAGACACAAACTAATCACTTTGCAAAAGATACCTTTCTCTAAACATCATAGCACCATGTTGACCACAATTTTGTCAACAATCCGAGAAAGCAGTGTACAAGGAAGTCGAGAAAACTTTTCAAAGATCAAAGCCATTAATCAGCATGAATATATAATTGTAAACCCAATTTCTTCAAGTTCTATTGTAAATGATCCTAGTATGACCATTTAATTATGTAAAAACAACTAGGTAAGGCTCTTATTTTGGCAAAGGATTGTTGATTTTTGGTAGCATCGGATGTGCTCTAGCATTGAAAATTGGAGGAGAGGCTAATGCACATGAGATCTCCAAGACCCGGAAATCGTTTTGAGAAATTCCACCCGGATGAGGAGTTATTAAAATAATTAATATTTTTAATGGGTTCCTAAGTCTAAACTTAAGAAAATAAAACTATTAATGGGTATTAATAAAGATAAGGGTGAGAAGCTTCTAAAAGACGAGGATCAAGTCTGTTTTAATCTTAGCCGTTGATTAGAAACTTAATCTCGGCCATTGATTCATCAACGGGAAAAGTATAAGAGAAGACTTGAGGATCATTTGGAGACACACCGGCAGATACTCAATATCTCAAGGAAAACCGATTCTCAAGAGAGGAGATCGATTTCAAAGGGAGAGTTGCAGGGTGGAGGAAGAGGAGGGCATTAGCAGCAGGAAGTGACTAAGGAGAAGGTGGCGCATGGACAATGGGAGATAGCGCAAAGAGAGACGCAGTCCAAAGGAAAGGCGCAGCCCTCACGCAGGCTGACGTAGAGGGACGCAGAGCTACTCAGAGCCACGCAGAGGTGACGCAGGAGTGGGAGCAGGGTCTCCAAAGTGTCAGAAATTCTCAAAGGGAAAGTCTAAGGTGCTTTCTTTTAGTTTCTCTATAAAATCATTTCTTGTAAAAGCAATTGTTGTTGAAGATTAATAAAGCCCTCATTTGCTGCACCGGTTTTCCCACATTGGGTTTTTCCGAGGACAATTGTCCAAAAACAACTGTGTTGATGTGATTGGTTCTTGTGCATGTATTTTTTCTCTGGGTAATTGTGTGATAACTGTAGTAGAATTTATTTTAATATTTGTTGAAGGGATTTCGTAAATAACTTATTGTGAATAATAAGTAGGTGAAATAAATCAGTTGCTGCAGTAGAATTTTAGTTTAGAAATTTTCACATGGTATCAGAGCAGAGATCCAGCAACAGGAGAGGGAAATCAACTATGGGTCAAGAGCATGATGCAGAGGCATCCACTCAAGGGGACTCGCGTAGATTTCCAGAAGAATGCACAAGGGACATGAATTACGAGTATTCTATGTTAGCTTCCAGATTGGAAGAAGAAGTCGCTTGCTTAGCAAGCTCTGCCTCCTCTAAGGTTTGGTATATAGACAGTGGAGCTTCCTGGCATATGACGGGAATCCAAGAATGTTTTCAGATTATCAGGAAGAAAGAATGAATTTTCAGATCACCATGGGAAATAAGGTAAGGTGTACTCCAATAGGAAGAGGTATCGTGGTCTTTCAAACCGAAGCAAGAGAACAGCGTCGAGCAACCAATGTATTGCATGTGCCAAGATTGGGGATGAACTTACTCTCTGTATCTCAACTTCAAAACAAGGGCTATGACGTTTTCTTCATTAAGGAGAAAGTATATGTCAAACACCCAAGTTGGAAAAAGAAGGCCCAGATTGGAATCAGAAGTAACAGGTTGTACAGGTTGCAGCTAGAATCACCAATGGCACTGATAGGCAGTAATGGAGACAAAGATTTGAATGAACTATGGCACAGGAGGATGGGACACTTACACCATGGGGCTCTGAGAATTCTCAGGAAAACAGTATCAGGAGTTCTAGAACTAAGTACCGAACGAGATGATGTATGCAGAGGGTGTGCTTTGGGAAAGTATGCCAAAGTAGCGTTTTCCTGTTCCAGAAGTAACAATAGGGCTAAGAGTGCTAAAATTGATACACTCAGATATCAGCGGACCGATGTCCACAAAATCTCTTTGTGGTGCCAAATACTTTGTCACCTTCATCAGTGACCATTCCAGAAAGACTTGGATCTACTTTCTGAAAACCAAGGATGAGGTTTTTGGTCGATTCAAAGAGTTCAAGGCTCTAATGGAGAATCTGACAGGAAAGAAGATAAAAGTGTTGCGCTCAGACCATGGTCGAGAGTATGTTGACAAGGACTTCACCGATTTTTGCGCTAAGGAAGGCATCAGAAGAGAGTGGATAGCTCCCTACAATCTGAAGCAGAATAGAGTAGCAAAAAGGAAAAACAAGACTATTGTGGAAGCAGCTAGGGTAATGTTGTATGATCAGGATATGCCCAAATTTTTGTGGGTAGAAGCATGCAGCACGGAAATTTATGTCCAGAACAGGACTCCACATAGGGCATTGGGAGAAATCACTACAGAGAAGGTCTTCACAGGGAAGATACCTAAAGTCAGTCATTTCAGGATATTTGGGAGTTTAGCGTATTGTCGTATACCCGAAGAAAAGAGAAAGAAATTAGATCAAACTGTCGAGAAAGGGTATCCTGAGGGATATAGTGAGAATGCTAAGGCATATAGAGTCTATCTTCCAGGGAGTAGGAAGGTAGTAGTTCAACGAGATGTAAAGTGCATGGAGGACAGAGCTTTCAGGAAATCTCGAGAAATGCCTTCCGAGGAGCAGTCAAAAGACGACCCGTTGGTCAAACCACTTCGACCAACAGAAGCTAGTACCAGAAACTCTCCTGAAGACAAAGCTTCAGAACAGGAGGAATCTTAGGAAGAGGAAGAGATGATAGATGTGCCTACTACCAATGGAAGAACGAGCCGGGAATTCTGACAGATTCTACGAGATGCAGAGGACTTCATTGGTGCACCCAGGAATAATAAAAGGGAGCAAAGACAGCCAGACAGATACCAGGCCTTAGTAGCTCAGGTTGGGGAACCTTCTAGTTTTCAGGAGGTCATTCAGCATCAAGTATGGGTAGATGCTATGGTGGAGGAATACAGCTCTATAATGGTCAATGATGTCTGGGAAGTGGTACCTAGGCCTCAGGACAGATCTGTGGTAGGTTCGAGATGGATCTACAAGGTCAAATATGTTGCAGACGACAGTGTGGAGAAATACAAAGCCAAGTTTGTGGCTAAGGGGTATGCTCAGAAGGAAGGGATAGACTACGAAGAAGCCTTCGCCCCAATAGCCAGGTATACTTCTATTAGAACCGTGATATATCTTGCAACACAGATGGGGTGGGAGATTCATCAGATGGATGTCAAGACGACATTCTTGAACGGGGTAATAGAAGAGGAAGTATATATTGAATAGCCAGAAGGTTTTGAAACACATGAGAAGAAATCGCATGTATGCAGATTAAAGAAAGCCTTGTATGGGCTTAAACAGGCACCTAGAGCATGGTACGGTCGAATTGATGGCTACTTGCAGAAGATGGGGTTCATTAAGAGTGACGCAAACCCTAATCTCTACTATCTGGTCGTAGAGAATGAGCCTCTAATCCTAGTGTTATATGTGGATGATCTTTTCCTGACAAGATCATCCAGGTTCATCAAAGACTGCAAGAAGAACCTAACCATAGAATTCAACATGAAGGACTTGGGACAGATGCATTCTTTCCTGGGGGTTAGAAGTTTGGCAACATCAGAGTGAGATCTTCCTTAGACAAGGGAGATATGCTATAGAAATCTTGAAGAGATTCAGGATGCAGGACTGTAGACCTATGGCTACTCCAATGATCACCAACTGGAAGAAGATTGATGCATTAGAAGATAAAGATGTTGATCCCACCTTGTACAAGCAGCTTATACGGTCCCTGATGTATTTGTCCAATACCAGGCCAGACATTTGTTACGCTGTCAACACCCTTAGTTAGTTCATGGTGGAACCTAAGAGGGCGCACTGAGCAGCAACCAAACATGTTCTCAGGTATATACAAGGAACAGTCGAGCATGGACTATTGTACACCAGAGGCAATGAAATCAGGCTGAGTGGGTTCAATGACACAGATTGGGTTGGAAGTTTAGTAGATCGGAAAACTACAACTGGGTATTGTTTCAACATTGGATCAGGAATGACCTCCTGGTGTAGTAGGAAACAGAAATT
Organism: Pinus tabuliformis; assembly: GCA_031772625.1. NCBI lineage: Eukaryota > Viridiplantae > Streptophyta > Pinopsida > Pinales > Pinaceae > Pinus > Pinus tabuliformis. The sequence goes on along the minus strand of CM062813.1, from coordinate 262,286,372 downwards.
TGTGTCTCTGAGCTCAGCTGAAGCAGAATATATGGCAGCTAGCACAGCGTCATGCGAAGCCATATGGCTTAAGGAAATTGTTTGAGAATCTATTTAGGAGAAGGATGGAAGTGACCAGGATCATGTGTGATAATCAGAGTTGCATCAAGCTCTCTGAGAATCCAGTACTTTATGATCAGTCGAAGCACATTGATATCTGGTGTCACTTTGTCAGAGACTATGTCCAACGAGGAGCAGTATAGTTGAGGTACACTCCTACAGGAGAACAGGTGGCAGAGATCCTCACCAAGGCTCTAGGAAGAACAAAGTTTGTTTACTTCAAGGAGAAGATGGGGATGGTAAAGAATCCATTTCAGTAGCAGAAATGGATAAATGTCAGGAGTTGCAGTGCAGTAAATAGCAGTGGCAGTGCTATGGGTAGCATGATGCAGCATGTTGAGAGGAAGTTGTAGTACAGATGCAACATGGCAGTGGCAGTGTCACGGGCAGCAGTACAAGAAGCAATAGTGCAGGGGATGTGAGGCAACAGGCCAAGCATCGGCACAAATACCGATGCGGATAATCAGTGTGATGTTTCTATAGTGAAGCATTGCTAGAGCACATTCCTCGCTAAGAGGGAGTGTTGATTTTTGGTAGCATTGGATGTGCTCTAGCCTTGAAATTTGGAGTAGAGGCTAAGGCACATGAGATCTCCAAGACCCAGAAATCGTTTTGAGAAATTCCACGGGTGAGGAGTTATTAAAATAATTAATATTTTTAATGGGTTCCTAAGTCTAAACTTAGGAAAATAAAAATATTAATGGGTATTAATAAAGATAAGGATGAGAAGCTTCTAAGAGACGAGGATCAAGTCTATTTTAATCTTAGTCATTGATTAGAGACTTAATCTCAGCCGTTGATTCATCAACAGGAAAAGTATAAGAGAAGACTTGAGGATCATTTGGAGACACATTGACAGATACTCAGTATCTCAAGGAAAATCGATTCTCAAGAAAGGAGATTGATTTCAGAGGGAGAGTTGCAGGGTGGATGAAGAGAAGGGCATCAGCAGCAAGCAGTGACTAAGGAGGACGTGACGCAGGGATAGTGGAAGACAGCGCAGAGAGAGACGCAGTCCAGAGGAGAGACACAAACCTCACGCAGTCTGACGCAGAGCTACTCAGAGCCACGCTGAGCCACACAGAGTGACGCAGGAGTGGACGCAAGGTCTCCAAAGTGTCAGAAAGTCTCAAAGGGAAAGTCTCGGGTGTTTTCTTTCAGCTTCTCTGTAAAATCATTCCTTGTAAAAGCAATTGCTGCTGAAGATTAATAAAGCCCTCATCTGCTGCACCGGTTTTCCCACATTGGGTTTTTCCGGGGACAATTGTCCAAAAACAACTGTGTTGATGTGATTGGTTCTTGTGCATGTATTTTTTCTCTGGATAATTGTGTGATAACTGTAGTAGAATTTATTTTCATATTCGCTGAAGGGATTTCGTAAATAACTTATTGTGAATAATAAGTAGGTGAAATAAATCAGTTGCTGCAGTAGAATTTCAGTTTAGAATTTTTTACAAAGATTTCATCCTAGGAAGGTTTTTAACCTCCTCGAATTATGTGTGTTTCTAAACACGCCTAATTGGCAAAGTTTTTCTTCCAGTTGTAACCCGAAAGCTAGGGTGGAACTCTCTGGCAATGTCTTAGGTGAGTCCTAGTGTTTATTGAGTCTACTGTAAAAGTGTGTTTAGATATAATTTAGTGCATGGTCCCTCATAATTAGAACACCATGGCTAAATTATTTTATTATAAGCACATTTGGTTTCATACTAGATCATATTGTGTTGCAGAAATGAGTGATGTTTTGAAGGTCTAGTCTAAATGTGCATTTCCCCATTAAAGGGTTGAATTAATTGTGATATTTTGATGTAAAAATATTTTAGTGCATGGTCCCTCGCAATCAAACACCATGGCTAAAATATTTGAGGGTGGAAAAATAATTAAATCACCTCTAGAGTCAATTAATTAATTTTCTGGAAAAATTAAATAAAATTCCTAAGCCAGAGAATTAATTGATTTAGATTAATTTCTCTCCTAAGTGGAAAATAAAAAAAAATAAAATCGTCGGTCAAAAGGAAATCAATTTTTGGAGGTTCTCCACCAAGGGAAAAATGGATATTTTAAGAAAATTTGAGCCCTTGGACCTTGGTGGTTAAGTCAAAGTCAACTTTTTTAGGAAATTAATCCAAAATATTAATTTTTGGATTAATAAAAAACAGTTTTTAAGAGAAATTCGAATTTTTCCTCAAAAAAATTCGACAAGGGAGATTAAAAGAAGATCAAGTTATTTTCGACAATGGAGATTAAAAGAAGATCGAGTTATTTTCGACAATCGAGATTATTTTGACAAGGATCAAGTTATTTTCGACAATGGAGATTAAAAGAAGATCGAGTTATTTTCGACAATCGAGATTATTTTGACAAGGATCAAGCCAACTAGTTGTTATTTTCCACTTAGAGGGGTTTTCTCTATGTAATGAAGCTATCGAGCTCCTATTTCTCACCTTGGGGTTATCTAATCTTTGGATGGAGTAATTTTCTATTGATGTATTGAGCTTCTACTCTGAATTATTTTTCTCATAATAGAAAGACTATGGGGTTTCAGTTCATGGTGTTCCTTTATCTATTGATCTATGGTATGTGCTAGTTTTTGTGTTTATATTTAGTACTCTATATTGTGTTGAATATTACAAATTGTTATTTCATTTGTCGGTGATAAGAACATTTTATTGGTATGGGCTATCTTAGGTGATCTGATTCACTATATGATCTAACAATTTATTTTAAGATTAAATAGAGATTTACAGGTACACTAGCCCTTGGGCTCCAAGTTCACAGACTGTGGGGAAGGGCTGACCTTGTTTGAGCTTCAGGCTTTCATTATGACAAATTATTTTGCAGGAGAGTTTTGGCCTGTTATATTTTTCGAAATTATTCATCCATGAAATTTAATAAAAATTATTTGATCCTAAGCTACAAAGATTTAATTTTCTAATGAAAGCTAATAATTTTATTTTGTAAATATTGTAGATATTTGTAATTTATTCAAACCCTTGTATTTTAGAATTTAAATTTTTTAATTTTGTAGCACTTGGGGCTTTGGGGTTTTATTTTCAATTTTTGTATATATTGGGTATTTGGCTTTATTTTCTTCCTTGCACGTGCCATAAGTCAAGATCAAAAGCAGGGAAGGAAGGACGAAATTTTCTAGCCCTAACCCAGTTGGACGGTCAGGGCTTTTAGGGCAAATCTTCCTTTGGAATGGGTCGTTTTCCAAATTGAAGAAGAGCATTCAATAGGAAAAGGTGGATCTGGGGGTTTTGGGGCCCAATCTACAAGACCCAAGTCTCCAAATTTGAACGCTAGGCCTGGAAGAGGAGGCCGCTAGGTTTGAGGGCCTAATTTGCTACAGAAAAGGGGTTTTATCAAGTATTTTCCAATCCAAGTGTTTTGCAAGTTGATCTAACCCCTCAAATCAATTTTTTTGTGGTTCTAATTCATCAAACATCATCAAGAAGTGTGGCTGAAAGGGTTGGAGGCCCTAATCATCTGCCAAAGTTGATCTTTTTAGCTTCTAACCTTGTTTTGCAGCCTTCAAATAAATTTTGCCAAGGATTTATATTGATTTTTCATCTCTAGTTTGGCATTCTAAATTTCTGGTTTGAGTTTAGAGCTTAAAATTCATTATTTCTTGAGCTAATATTTGTTTGGAATGCCTAAATCCATTGGAGAAGGGTTCAATAGGGCTGAAGTTTCAATGAACCATCATCTAGGGTCTAAAAGCCCTAGCCGCTAGCCCTACTGACCTTTTCAAAACCTGGCCGCTAGCTCAAAGAGGGCCTCTAGCCCTAGCCGCTAGCCCTAGAGGAGGTTTTTCGTCCCTATAATTGGTTTTCAAGATAATGAATTGGTTGTGCAGGTCTCCCATAGGATGATCTTCAGGTTTTCAAGGTCCTCCTTCATAAATTTGAAGCTCCAAACTTGCCCAACTCACCAATTTTGCTTGGCCGCTAGCCTTGGAGGGCATTTTTTAGCTTGGTGTTGGGGTTTGAGTGGTTGATCTATCATATTTCAGAACAATGCTTGTGGTTGCAGGTGTTAAGGGTTCAATTTTGCTCATTCCAAGCTAGATCTACCTTCATTGGTGCCTTCACTAGCCAAATCAACTATTGGGCAAAGGCCTAAGGGCCTTGAGGGTTTGATCTCTTTCCTATCCTTCTTCCATTTTCTGCATAATTATTTCAGATCTGATATCTCTGAAAACAGTGACATATCCTAACTAAAATCACCCTAAACAAGCCTAAAAACACTCTTAATTAAGCCTAGAATCCTAACAAATCAATACACATTAACTAAGGGTTTTAATAATTTGTGTTCAGCAAGTTTATTTTACATTTTGGGGCTGATTTAAATCTGATCTGAATACTTAAATCTGGTGCATTTTCTGAAGAATTAGCAGTAGAATAAATTCATTGGCAAAGTGATTTGATTGGGTTAGCAGCTCTCTAATCTCTGTGGTGATTGGTCTCTTGAAAGTCCTCCTTGCATTTGGCATTTCTGCATTTGCATTGTTGGCATCCTTTGCATTTCATTTCATTTTGCATCTCTTGCATACATTGGCATACCATTGTTTGCATTTGCATCCATTGCACTTTGCATGCATTGCGCTTAAACATATCGTTGTTTGCATTCTCATTGACAAACATAAGTGCTCTAAAAGGATAATTGAATTGGTAATTATTGGATAAGATTGGCTTATTTCTCTAAAGAAATATATTGTGGGTGAATGCTCTCTCTCTCATTGATAGCTAGCATTGTTGTGATGTTGATCTTCAAAAAAATTCCTACTTGTCATTGCTATCATATTGCTAAAGAGGTTGGCTATTGGATAAATGTTATACTGCTAACATTGTGTTTTGCAAGTGAGCTTCACATCTAAGTTATAATCGTGCTAGTCAAGTCACTCTTAAAGCACTTGTTTAATCATTACATTGTGATAAGAATAACGCTGAGATCATCTAAAGAATTGCTAATTGTGTTTCATAAAGAATTGAAGCTTCCCTTTTGTCTCTAAATGGCACATTGGCATTCTATTGGCATTCTGGCATTATTGAAAGAAGCATTGGACTTGTATATTTTGTCTATTCATGAGCAATTGTCCATTGAAAATCTTGATAACATTTTATGGTGCCATCTATTTAGTTCATTGAGCACTTTCTTTTGGTGAAGATTGTCGTTGTAAATTTTTAAGTATTTCTCTTCATTGTTCTAAATTGAATCTACTTAAAACATTTAACAACTTCACCTTAAGGCTTATCTTACATCCACATTCTAGGACAAGTCTTGCATTCATTAACTTTCCTCCAAGCATAAGCATGGTTGATTCAGAGATAGGACAACCATTTTCACCTAGCTTATGAAGCCTAGACCCTCTTTTGTGGTGAAAACGGTGACCTTACAGTTGTCAAAGCCATAGTCTCTGCAGCGCCGAAGACATCAGGTGATTAGAACCCCAAGGAAGGTATCGTTAATATAGACTTTGTTGACTTTCCCTGAGTTTCTTTCTCGCAACGTACACTAGAGACTAGTTTCAAAACAATTGAGAGGAAGGATTCATTTAGATAGGGATCTAACTTAAAATTAAATTTATCAAGATCTTGTATTTCACTCAGCTTTAGGTGTTACATTTCATATAGGATAGTGAAGCATCCTAAAGCAACGACTGCTCATCTGATAGCTTGGTAGATAATTAACGTAAAGCAAGTATTTTGATGCCATTTAAAGGCACTAGTCTTTCAAAATAATCTAATTTGATCATTAAACTTGCTAAATTAACCAAGTTGTGTCTCCTGGACTTGTCGGTTGCCAACAGGTCTTTCATTTTAACATTTCATAGGGACTACCCCCCAACAACCTGTTGTAGGGGGTGGCTAGAACGGATGTTAATTTTTCTTAGGGCTATATCATTCTTTGCTTTGATAATTGCATTTCTTCATTTACAATTTTACACATTAAATTCACCCCATAACATCATAACATTATTCAGATTTACATCATTATTCAGCAACATATGCAACTACGTAGGAAGAAAAATATCATCATCATCAATGCAGCAGAACATAAAGAAACAATAGAAGAAAAACATTCACACATAGAGACACCAAGATTGGTTAGAGACCGGGGCAAAATCCACTATGGGGAAAACACTTTCAAATTGTTCTTCTTATTAGATTGTCATTGAATGATTCAGCAAAAGAGAGTATAATGATCCATATCTTCATCCATAAAACTATCCAACAAAAAAATCAACTAAATAATGTCCATGAGATGAACCCAATCATGCTCATACTCAAAACCCTAATCCTGAAGCCTGTAATGAACTATTACTATCAGCGGTCAATCGCTGAACACAGTGGTCAACGAGCGAAATACTTCGAATAACTGAATAACCAAACCCTAACTTCCAGTCGCATGGAGGACATGTTGTGCAAGCGACTGAAATGCTTCAGTCACATGGATGAGCCTGCCAGCGAGCAACTGTAGCTGAGATTTCTGTGTGTTGTGCCTGCCACTGAGACATAAAACCCTAAAACATAGATGCGAGCTTCAGACCATGCAATTTCACCTTCGTGCGACCCCATTCCTCTGTGGATCTGCCTCAAACCTGTGCAAGCCAAAAACAAGAAAGAGAATAGAAGAATGTCTCATAATGATGTACAAATGAGGTTGAGGTCACTTGTATTTATAGTCTTCCAAGGGTGTCCAATGTGCTTTAGGGCCAACCTGATCAAATATCCACATGTGGTTTTATAATTCAAAAATACACTTTCCCTTGTCCAAATTTGATGATCTTTAGGTCGATTTTGGTCCTCTCGAAAAGAGGAATTCAATGCAATCATCATCTCCATCAAATGAGTTGTCTAAAGTGGAATTTGACCCTAGTTGCCAATTTTAACACTCCCTCTCAACTAGGGGGAATTCTACCTGCATCATGTCATGCGTATCCTGTGAAAAATCGGTTACCTGATTCCTACTGCAACAAACTGATTATATTTCACCTACTTGTTAAATTAATTGAACAAGTTACTTGCAGTTTTCTACGACAAATACTGAAATACATACATTGCAGCCTACACCAAAATAAAACTTCGGAAACCAAATACAGCACAGGAGAGAAATAAACATCACACACATCTACACAATTATTTTTGGACAATTGTCCCTGGAAAAACCCAATGTAGGAAAATCGGTGTAGCAATTGAGGGTTTTATTATTATGCAATAGTTTTTCTGAATACAATCTTTGGATGCCCTGTTGTCTATCCAGTACAGAGAATATTACTAACAGAAGAATAGTGAGTAGTACCTCACACTATCATAGGCGATCTGACTGATCCAGACACAGAATGGCTTGCCACTTGCTACCTCTACATTGCCTCTACGCAGTCACTGCGTCAGCCCAGCATCACAGTGTCTAGGGACAGTGTCACTCCCTCTGCCAATAAATTTTCCTCCCAGGAACTTCGATTTCCACCTCCCAGTCTCACACCCCAGCTTCCAGCTTCTGAAATCGATCCTTCCAGCAAAATTTCCGACCTCCTCAAGTCTTTCCGATGCCTTTGAGTCAACCTACGCTGGCTCTGCATGGCCTCTGCGCTGCCTCTCTTGGATCTCTCTCTGCCTTCTCTGTTGAGTATTCCCAGATCAGGGGAAATCTCCAACCGGAACTATCCTAGCCCCTCACTGCAAAAGATCACTTCGAATTTCTCGCCCCAGCAACTGTTGTACTTTACAAATCTTCTTATCTCCACTCGATGTGTCTTCCAAATGCCCATCAAGCCTCCTCTCATAATCTTTCTGCTGAGAATCAACGACCCAGATTAGATCCTAATCAATGACTCAGATCATTTTGGCTTGATCCTCGTCTTCTTCTAGAAGTTTCACCCATAGTTAGATTAATACCCTTTAATTATTTTAGTTTCCTAAGTTTAGACTTAGGCACCCATTAAAAATAATTAATTATTTTAATAAAACTGTTTCCGGGTGGAATTTCCCAAAACGATTTCTGGGTATTGTGGAATACATGTGTCCTAGCCACCCTACAAATATTGAGGCTAAGACTGTTGGAATTATGATACAGGTGTTGTCCTTGATGGCAACTCACTCAGATGAAAGATCACAGTTCAGCATGTCAACAGCAAAGAATTACAGATCAAACTCCAAAGAATGAAGAAACAAAGGTATACACAGGTTCACCTTGTCCAAGCTGCGTATACACGCAGGTTTACTTAACAAAAGGAGTGTATACATACACACGCACTTTCACAAAAGGAAAAGCGCGTATATCTTGGAAAACCAAAAGTTTTTGGTCCAAGGTCTTTCTTGGTCCAAGGTATTTGATTGCTCTGAGGTATTTGGTCCAAGGTATTGGTCCTAAGTAGTTTTGGTCCATGGTATTGAGAAAGGCCTAAAACTATATAAGGAGGAGAAGATAATTAGGCCAGAAACAGTGCAAGGATTTGAATATCTTATGAAGTGTTGGATCATATATGCAGGTTAATGAGCTTCTAATGGTTTGCTTGATCTGATCTAAGGATGCACCTATATGGTTGATGAAGGGTGATGGACCGGGATTATAAAGGCTTAAGAGTATTATCATTATGTGGTTTGATCTTGAACAGCCTAGATTTGAATACTAACACATGTTTTATTCTATAAATGTGATGATCTGGGTATGATTAAAGTCTCGAATAGTTGTGATGTTTTAAGTTAGCATTTACAGATTTGTACATAGGTTTGCTTTAGTAAAAGAGCATATACACGTTGGTTTAGCATATCAAAGTAGCATATGCATCTTAAATTTGAATTTGCAGATTTGTACACTGGTTCCCTTCAGTAAAAGTGTGTATACACGCTGGTTCAACACATGGAAGTAGCATATACCTTATGAAGTATGATGTTTAAAAGTTTCAGTTGTTTTTGTTTGCTGTTGCAGAGTTATGAATTCTGCGTTGTGTTCCGATGACTGTATTCTGGTGACAGTGTGCTAAAAGATCAAATTGATTGATTATGATTTGCTTCAGTGATGATGGGTTGACAAGTGATTGATTGATTCAGTTGTGGTTGATTCAAAAAGTGATGATTGAGTTTCAGTAATTGGTTGATGCAGATGTATTTGATGGTTGTATCGCAGTTATGATTTTCTGAGTTTCAATGTTGTTGATGGGTCTAGTATGAAAATTGGATGAAACGAGGCCTTCATGCGTGGTGTTGTGTTTTAGGAGTATCTAGTCTGAAAATTCATGAAAAGTGGTCACTAGTGGAAGAGTGGAGTTTTCTGTAGGCTGGCACCTACGTACTAGTAAACATATTGGCTAGTACAAGTGCTAGGGGGTTGTAGCTCCCTTCCAGTGGTAACTGGAGAACAAGAGAAGGTTGTAGCCTTCTGCAGGTGGGTGCCTGCATACTAGTATGAGTCTGCACCAGTACAAGATTGTAAACAGATTTTCTTATTATTAAAAAGAAGACAGAGATGACAACAGCAGGTGGTTTTTACCCACATTGGGTTTCCACCTTATATCTTGGTGTTCATGTGTGTTGCTTATGTGTGATGCTTTATTCTGCTTTTACTGCACTATCTAATAAATCTCTGATATACTGGTTTAAGCTCAATACATGATAAATTGTCTAAATCAAAAGTTCTCTGCATATACATTGGTTGCTTTAAGTACAGTCGCGTGTACACACTAGTTCACTTCATTGAAGTAGCGTATATAAATCTGTTTGGGAAATAAAATTGTTAGATCTGATAATACTGATTCGCCCCCCTCTCAGTATTATTTCCAACAAAGACCACATCCGATGCTACCAAAAATCAACATATCATGTCATCAAATCATATCCAATCTCAAGTATCTCATCATCAAATGTCATCACTTCTCATCTCGGTTCATCTCTGCTTATTCCTACTTATCTCTTGATTGTCTCTACTCACATGCTAAACATTCTCGAATCTAAAAGAAGAAGAATTTGACATCAGAGGGGAGCCTAAGCTACCACCCTCTATTCATCTAGGAGCCACTGCTACCACCCGTAATCACTGTCAAAGGGGAGCCTAATGCTACCACCTGGGAAACATCAATGGAGAACTAAATCCATAACCCACATCAACATCGGAGAGCATATCTCAAAATCACATCGGGGAGCACATCTCAACCCGGAATCTCATGGGGGAGCTAAACATCTACAACCCCATATCGAGCAATAGGTGATATAGGGGAGCACATCTCAACCCATCCTATTGCCTATTGATCTTCCCAGCAATGACCCTCAAGAGTCAAAGTCGTAGAACACCTACATCATAATTCGAGCTTCGCCTAGATACCCAACTTACAAAAAGGTAAGGATCACATGCCCCAAGCCTCCTCAACCCGTTGGCTAGACGAGGAGGGACAATCCCAACAAGCCGACTTGTGGGTATGATGCCAACTGAGGTATACTCTACAAAGACCAAGATAGGGGAGCAACATCTCCAACCATATGGGTAACGGATAGGGGTGTTACCCTATTGTCTAGAGATCCCTTAACCCCAGGAGCCCTCCATCTCAATTCCACACCCAAGGAGTTCAAACAGGGGGGAAGAGTTGGCTCAGTGTCCTCGATCAGTGATGCTCTTGATAGATCAGCAACATATCATCATGCTCATATCTGGTAATCATCATGTATTAATAGCAGTTGTCTTTTGTTCATACAAGACATCAAATCAAGCATCATATTAGAACAAAATATACATATCACAAAAAGGATACCAGATACCATAATCATCCTTCCAATCAAGGAGGTGCCAACCACAAGCCTAAGCCTGTCTCGTAGAGTAGTATTGTCTCAATATATGAAGGTATCTCAGTCCCAGCTATATACGAGATTCTTTGCCAATCAATTCCCACTCTTTGTCATCGTAATGTATCCATGTCATATCCAGAATCTGCTCAAACGACTCTCCAAAGAGCTTCTTCATCCTGCCTCATAGCTAACCATGCTAACAACATCGTACTCAACCTTGGTCGTGCTTAAAGCTACAGACCTCTCATCCAAAAACATCATGGAAGATCTCATACTAAGGTAGCACCCAAATTTGCTCATCAATAATGATCCCAAACAACATCAATACATCCATGCAATCACATATCGTAGAGTGAATATCTTAGATCAAAAATTGATCGTCCCATGCAAATATCTCAAAGGGTGCCCAGTGACAACTCAATGTGTATGAAGCAGCTCAATCATGAATTGACTTAGGATACGTATATATATACGGACAGGTGTTTCAATGGAACATCAATGCTCCAATCAAGTGTTGGTTTCCAAGTCAAGTTCAACAATATCTCTTCACAACTTCTTGAAATTCAATCAAAGTGTCCAAGGATTTACATTTTTTTCTTTTCCCAAGATCAGAAATCGATTCATCATGCCATGATTCATTATTTCGAACTTTAGAAGCCAACTCCCTCTTACTTTGATCATCAAAGGCTCATTACTTGTGAAGAGTAGACCATCAATATCTAAAACCAAAATAGAAATCATACCTTGGACCACTGTTGAATTAGAGGTTTGGATCAATACATCATCTTGGCTTCATCAGATCAATGCGGACATATCATGCTCAGGGAGCTTACTTTATACAATGCTTTCTACAAACATAGCACTTGACCAAACCAATATGCTTAGCCTTACACAAATCAACACTATGCAATCAAATACTCTAAGTTAGCTTACCAAGCCTTAGATGTTAGATCAAAATCATCAATATTACTATAACAAATTCTCAGGTGACAGGTAGGGCTCACATCAAATATCAAGTTACAACAACCTTTTATTTACCAAGCACTATCAAGCCATCCTCATGATCATAGCATGAACCATTTCTACTACTAAATATGAATGGATACATCAAGGACAAGTCATATCAGTTTCATCCATTCATTGTGAGATGGATTCATACTGAATCATAATTGTTTATACTTCAACAAATGTGTCAAAGCTAACGATGTCAACACAGAATATCATTGAAAGTAACTATGCCCATATATTATTGTTATCAAGGCAAATCATCAGTCGTCAAATCAAATTATTAGTCATCAGGTCAAAGCCCAAAATTTGCTATCACAGTGAGATCTATAGCCCAAAACATATCTCAACACAAAGTCGAAGTTCTAAATCATTATCAAACATCATGTCCAAACTCCAAACACTGTTTATTCATGTCAATCAGCAAAATCTAGTCAAACCCTTGCAACTGTTATCAAATAATGTCATATACTAGCCACAATAGTTAAATCATAATGACATATTGATATGCATATTCCACTCACCTGCAAACACAAGTTTAGTCAACATATTCACATTATAGTAAGTCAAACATTCAAACTTCCCTGTTCACAAGACATTCTACTGTCTGCTCCATGTCTATAGCACTGTCATCCTTTAGGTGTACTTTTGATTCATACACAAAGCTTCACTACAGGTATCACTGCACTCATAGGCCTTCTTCCATGCAATTGAGAGGCTACAGTCGCACCCTTAAGTTTGTGTCCATGCCGTTGAGGCTTATAGTAAGGAAAACGCTCTCTCCTCAGACCAGAACTTTGCTACAGACCAACAAAATCAGATATTTGTCTATTCATGTCAAAAATCTTACTAATTCAAAATAAAGAATCTCCTATATATATAATGCAAATGATAATAGGAGTAAGGATCTTATGGAGAGATTCTCCCTCTGAATGGGAAGCCACTTCTGTCATCTTCATTCAAGTCATCAACCTGTCTATCATAATATTGTCATGCATCAGTAGAATTGTTAGATCATGAAATCAAACTATATCAAGTTCTAACACATATATCCATCATGGTCATAAAATGTCAGCATCAACTAGTGTTATGAATATAATTCATAATAAAATAATAAATGTAAATATAAATATAATAATAAAAAATGATAATTAATTAACTAATGATTAGTTAGTTAGTAATGAAGAGGCATGTCTTAGAAACATTGCCATTCGTGAAAGGGCACCTGCCTAGGGTATATATAAGCAGGCCCTCACCTCATTGTAACTCATCCTACATCAATTCTTTATACAATATACAATATACAATTTACAATTATTGTCCTACAATGGATATCTTTGTCTACGAAGTATTTTAATATTTCCATTGTGTATACGACTTTTGGTCGTTACATTGGTATCAAAGCATTCTTCTATATATACGAACCTTGTTCGTTACATTGGTATCAGAGCATTCCTTTGAGTATACGAACCTTGTTCGTTACTGCTAGTTCATCATTACATGGCATCAAACTTTCATCAAGGGTTAGTGTCAAATAGCTAATAGGAGTATATTTCAATAATCATGATCACAACATCACTTCCTTATCACATAACTCAATCCATCAAGTCAAGGCATTCAATTATACCATATGCCATAATTACCAAGCTCATCAAAACTTAACCATGATCAACAAGAAGATCATGAATATCAATTTCATTGTTACTCTTCTATCATCAAGGTTACCATGCTTATCACAAACATTATCAATAGTATCAAGCTAAGTAACCTAACACGGGGATTCGGGATTCATAGGATACGGGGATTCGAGTGCCGTATTTGGAAACGTTGACCCCCTGGAACAGGACACGTAGGATTCGTTATATATTATTTTATTATATATATATATATATATATATATTAAAAATTAGATATTTCTTACACAAATTCTCATTAATGATACAAATTCATTGATTTCAAGCATAGATCTTCATCCAGATGTTAGTTTTATTGTTTACAAAGTAAGTTAGTAACATTATAGCATGCATAGTACATACAAAATTCAAATATCTACATAAACCCTCACGAACCTCATAAACCCTCCCAAACCTCGTAAACCCTCACAAACCTCATAAACCCTCACTCATAAACCCTCACAAACCTCATAAACCCTCACTCATAAACCCTCACAAACCTCATAAACCCTCATAAACCTCATAAACCTCATAAACCCTCACTTTTTTGGGATTCGAATCCCAAAATCGGGACACGACCGAGATTCGATGGTGTCCTGTTAGGACTCGTGGTGTCCCATTTTAGGATTCGAATTCCCATCGAATCGTGTCGGATTTGTGGGATTCAAACACGTGGCCTGTTTTGGACAAATCCGGTTTCATAGGTATCAAGCTAACACATATAAGAATCAATGAGCTAGCTTTCTATATGAAATCCATCATGTCTATAAAGTTGTGTGCCAAGTATCAAGTATACCAATATATCAGAAATCAATGTTTCAATGTAGCTTTACCATGACTTAATATAATGTAAGATATTTGTCCAATACCAAGTACACCATCTCGTGAATCAAACTTACTTTCATATGCATGTATTAGCCATTTGTCAAGAGATATCCTCATCATACTTTAGGGCTTACCTTGCCATCCCATATTGCATTTGAAACAATACACCTTACATACCTTGTAGTATTCATATACATGTACACCTTATTTGACATAGGCAATGGGAGCACTTTGTCATCTTCCTTATCATGAGCAACTATGGCTCTTCTCTTCTTGCACTAGTCATCTTTTCCTACATCTCAGATGATCCTCAAGAAGGATCCACTTATGAAAACTTATCAAGAGGTTAAAAGCATACAAATACTCAAATATACATGCAGGAAGTATAAGTAATAATCAAAACAACAATCAGATCAATAATTCTAAACAAAAGTAAAGACATAAAGAAGTAACATAAATCGAAAAGTGCTTATCTTCAATGAGAGATGATTATCTCCCTCTTGAACCAACCTTCAAGGGTCATCATTGTCCATTGTCTACATGACAATGTTGCCTTCAATATTTCAACCAGCGTCATCAGCTGCCAAGCCTACTAGAGACTATCCCATCTAGGGCTTCATCAACTCTGTCACAAGTGCTTGAACATCTACACATTGACCATGCTAGGGTTTCTAGATTGCATATCTCAAGTCTTTGCCATAAACCAGGGTTTCTCTCAAATCTTAACCTCATAATATCCATCAAACCCTAATACATGAATTGCCTAGGGTTTCCTTCAAACCCTAGTATTCTTTTAGGTCTCCTCCATCTTCTCATGCTTCCATCAAAGGTGTCTCCATAGGGGTGATCTTCAATGACTTTTCTTCAACCCACCTCTAATACCATGTTAATTTTTCTTAGGGATATATTGTTCTTTGCTTTGATAATTGCATTTCTTCATTTACACATTAAATTCACCCCATAACATCATAACATTATTCAGATTACATCAACATATGCAACTATTTACAAAAAACAATATCATCATCATCAATGCAGCATAACATAAAGGAACAATAGAAGAAAAGCATTCACACATAGAGACACCACGATTGGTCGGAGACCTAGGCAAAACCCACTATGGGGAAAAACCTTTTAAATTCTTCTTCTTATTAGATTGTCACTGAATGATTCAGCAAAAGAGAGTACAATGATCCATATCTTCATCCATACAACTATCCAGCAAAAAAATCAATTAAACAATATCAATGAGATGAACCTAATCATGCTCATACTTAAAACCCTGATCTTGAAGCCTGTAATGAACTATTACTGTCTGCGGGAAACTGCCGAACACTGCGCTCTTCAAGCAAAAACTTCGAATAACTGAAAAAACAAACCCTAACTTCCAGTCGCATGGAGGATATGTTGTGCAAGCGATTGAAATGCTTTAGTCACATGGAGGATATGTTGTGCAAGCGATTGAAATGCTTTAGTCGCACGGATGAGCCGGCCAACGAGCGATTGTAGGCGATATTTCTTTGTGTTGTGCCTACAACTAAGACCTAAAACCCTAAAACAAAGATGCAAGCTTCAGACCCTGGAACTTCACCGTCATGCGACATGATTCCTCCGCGGATCTGCCTCAGACCTATGTGAGCCAAAAACGAAGAAAGAGAATAGAAGAGGTCTCATGATGATGTACAAATGAGATTGAGGTTGCTTGTATTTATAGCCTTCCAAGGGTGTCCAATTTTCTTTAGGGCCGACGTGATCAAATATGCACGTGGGCTTATAATTCAAAAATGCACATTCCCTTGTCCAAATTTGATGATCGGTCGATTTTGGTCCTCTCAAAAACAGGAATTCAATTCAATCATCATCTCCATAAAATGAGTTGTCCAAAATGGAATATGGCCCTAGTTGCCAATTTTAAATCCTGAAGATACAATCCAACTCTTGTGGAGATGAATCCTCGTCTGCATGCACTTCCCCTAATCTCCTCCTACTGACCATCCCTCCATGTTGGTGAAGTCCCCCTCACCAATAACGAATTTCAAAGCCATGCCTCAGATTTGCATTGATTTCAGAGCCTCAGTGCCTCAGAGCTTCGCATTTTCCTCAGACCTTCATATGCTAATTCAAAGCCTTAGATTTCACATGCCACAAACTCTAATGTCCCAAACAAGATATTTTGTAAAAAACTAACTGAACAAAATTCAATCCTTAAAAATTTATGTTATTGTTACAAAACATTGCCAAATGTAACCATTAGCATGCGGCAAAATAACAACAAAACGAACAGGAACAATCTCAGCTTTTATTATAATAGAGACTGGGGTTTACATGTTGATACACAAAATAGCTAAGATGAGAAACTGGCCTCAAGGTTTTGCTCCATTGCTATCCTGGTCCTCCAAAGTGAACTCAATGGCACAGCTAAGCTCTCTTGTGAATTCTGGATGAATTCAACAAGGGAAGGTGGGTACTAGTGTAATATCCCAAATGGAATAAATTGGGGTTTTCTTGAAATTCTAACTCAGAAATGCTTCAGATAAAATTTCCATTCATAAACAGAAGATGCCATTTAAAACCAAAACACCGGTAATTTGATAGAAACAATAAAACCATAAATTGCACAAAAATCTCATTAAAATGTCACAACATGAGGAACAATGAGAAATTCAGCAACAATAACAAAATCCAACTTTATTATATAGAAACATACACCAATAAAATAGCTAGGAACGACCCTCCAAGATATGTGATAATGTTGATGCCAACCTCCAAACTGAAACAGGAAATCAATCACTACACCTGTGGATTTTGAATGAATCCGCTAAGGGGAGATGGGTACTCACCCAATCTCACTGAATCACCCGAGGGTTTCCGTCCTGGGGCTACCAATGGAGTAGAGAATCGGGTTCTCAACACCTCACCACAAAGACAATACACAAATCCAAGATGTTTCCAAACGACCTCCTCCTCCTCTTTTACAGATCTGATGGATAGATCTCCAAGCCTCTAGAAGCATCTTATTTTATTATTTTATTATTATTCGAGAAGCTCCTCCATTAACTTTAGCTTAAGTGACCTTTTAATTTTATTTTATTTCACTTAAGTCACTTTTGGCCCATTTCCTCCAATTAATTATTTTTCCTTAATTAAATGACTAATTAAAGTCATTTTTAATTAAGGAAAATGGTAAATCACCCACCATACTCTCTTCGGCCATTGGAAGTCACTTCTCAACATTCCATCCTGTAGATCTTCTCGTTCTAGTTCCAACAAGCTATTACACTGAGGTGTTCCATCAATTAATCTCCCCGGAATGCCACCTCGAGCATAATAAATCAAGTTAGGCCCCATAATAATGTTACTTTTTGAAAGTTGTCGGATGCGACGAAACAAAAGGCAAATTGTGCAGATGATAAAATATGCCATCAAATCCCATAAAAACTCCTCAAAACTCCATCAGAACCCTTGATGCATAGACCTGCTCCACTAAGCTGGCCATCCCCTGCCCTGGAAATCCACCCTGGTTGTCCTATGGAGGAAAATAAAAATGGGGACATTACAAATCCTCCCGCCCCAAGATTGCTTGGCCTCAAGCAATCCGCACCTGTCCACTGTAGAGGCATCTGCAAATTGATACCAAGATCCCATATGAACCACTAGTCCACATCATGCCTCCAAGCAATCCAAACATGTTAATTTTTGTTAAGTTATGGTATGTTCTATGCTTAGAGCAGTTTACTTCTTTTTCTTATTATTATCCACAGATTAACAATCACATGTACAATAAGTAAAGTGCAGATAGAACATTAAATGATCGACAAAAAAACAAGCCAAGACAAGAGACACAAGATGTGGCAGCTAGCCAGGGACAAACCCCAATATGGGGAAACCCTTTGATCAAATCTTCTTTTATCTTCAATAATTCAGCAGAGAGAAATAGTACATAAATCTAATTTACATCAGCAGTAGCAAACCCTAGATCAGCCCTAAACTAGGGCAGACAATATCTTGCAAACCGACCGTCGGATTGCCTTGATTCCTTCACCAAAATGTACAACCTTCTGAGGAGAGTCAGTTCCACCTATAGTGCAGTTTTGAGAGAGAGTCTGACGGTCAACGCTGGTCAAACTTCTGATCTGCAGTTGCAGCCCTAAATTCTGCATCCTTCCTTCCACACGTGTGAGAGAAGAGTCCCTTTCTGCACAGCAGGAGGAGCCTCTTTTCTTCGCAGGAGAGAGAGAGAGATGTGATGAGAGTGAGTGTCCAAATGAGGAAAAGACCTCTTGTATTTATATACAAATGTTGATGATGAATAGATGTGTCTGTTGGGCTTCTGAGCCTACATGGGTCGTTGGTCGGCTTGATAATTATTCTATAATCAAAATAAATTCATATCTCCATAAATACTCCTCAGAATCGGATGATCTATAGATCAATCCTACACCTCTCGACGAGAGGAATCTAGGAAAAATATCATCAGCCATGAATAAGGTGACCCACATGGAGTTTGGCCCTAGTTGCCAATTTTAACACTCCCTCTGAACTAGGGAGAACTTCATCAGCAATTCGTCTATCTGTTGCTACTATTCATCCATCAAATGCACTGCCCTGTACAGCTTGACCCCTACTCTGCTCTGCTCTTGTTCTGCCTTGTGCTAATCTACTCTACTCTGCTCTGTTCTACTCTGCTCGAAATATGAAGAAGAAGTGATAGAGGATGTATCATACCATCCTCCACTGACTCAAAGTCAGTCTCAGAGTGTGTACCACTGGTCCCAGACCAGTCCTCAACCGACCCGAAGTCAGTGTCATAGTGGGTACAACTCCTACCACTGGTCCCATACTAGTATCATTGATCCCAGATCAATGAAGGTCATCCTAGCATAGGGAGTATGGTAGATACAGTGATGCATCCATCGATACTACTATGGTCCCTATCCTCATTTCCCTACTCATTGATCAGATGAGAGGTACTTCCCATGAGTCCCAGATTGCATGGGTAGGATGCATCGACAGGAGAACTAATCAATCCTTTCCACAGGAGAGCGAATCATCCTGTCCCACAAGAGAGCGAATCATCTTGTCCACAGGAGAGTGAATCATCCTGTCCATAGGAGAGCGAATCATCTTGTCCCAAAAGACAGCGAATCATCTTTTCCACAAGAAATCAAATCATCCTGTCCATAGGAGAGCGAATCATCCTGTCCCACAAGAGAACGAATCATTTTGTCCACAATCGCCATGGAGAACACATCATCCAGGCCCATAGGAGAACTAATCATCTTGTTCCACAGTCGCCACGGGGTGTCACAGGGAAAGTTTGATCCTTTTACCCTGTACAAGGTGCACCACCAGGGGATGGTGAGTCACCCTGTGGTCATATGTCGCTCCAAGAAGTACCCCCCCCCCCCCCCCCCCGAAGCTCCCAGAGCTCAATACATCATACAGGACCCTCATTAGAGGGTCTTTGAACGACACCAAGTCGTTCTCGGAAAGTCAAGAATTTGACCTTCCCTAGGGGCTTTGTTAGAATGTCGGTGACCTGTTCATCTGTACCGATATGTTGGAGCCTTATTGCTCCTCGCTGCACCATATCTCGAATATAGTGGTACCTGATATCGATATGCTTGGAGCGATCATGAAATACGGGATTCTCTGACAAACGAATCCCACTCTGGTTGTCACATAGGATCACGGTGGTATCCAATGTAAATCCAAACAGCTCACTGAAGAGCTTTCACAACTAGACTGCCTCACAGGAGGCCATGCTAGCAGCAATATACTCTGCTTCGGTGGTGCTCAAAGCCACTGACTTCTGTTTCCTGCTCATCCAGGATATCTAAGTAGATCCCAAGGAGAAACAGCGCCCGAAAGTGCTCTTATGATCAACCACACTGCCTGCCCAATCAACATCAGTGTATCCAAGTAGTCTCACATCTCCGGTAGTGTATCTTAACCCATAAGTAATTGTGCCACGAAGATATCTCAACAGATTCTAGGCACCAATCCAATGTATGTGGTGAGGTTCAACCATAGGTTGACTCAACGTGTTGACGGCGAAGCATATATCTAGGCGAGAGTTCACTAAGAACATTAATGCTCCGACGAGTTGACGATACTCGGTGGCATTTCGTAAAACAAGTCCAGCAACGCTACTTAACTTCTTAAAGTCAAGCTCCATCGAGGTAGTAACAGGCTTGCAGTCCACCATATCGAATCTTTCCAATACATTCACCACATATTTTCCTTGAGATAGGAAAATTTCCCTTGGCTTCTGCCAGACTTCAAGTCCTAGGAAATAGTGCATCAGTCCTAAGTCCTTCATTTCAAATTCAGAAGCCAACTCCCTCTTACATTTGTGAATGAGAGGGTCTGCACCTGTTAGAAAGAGGTCATCCACATACAGCACCAGTATGAGGGGTTTGTCATCTTCAACCTTAAAGTAAAGGTTAGGATCGGCTTCACTCCTAGTGAATTCCAGCTTCATCAAGTAGCTATCGATCCTCTCATACCATGCTCGGGGTGCTTGCTTCAACCCATAGAGAGCCTTCTTCAACTTGCATACATGAGATTTTCGATCATAAATCTCAAATCCTTCGGGTTGCTCCACGTAGACCTCTTCTTAGATCGAAACATGCAAGAACACGGTCTTGACATCCATCTGATGTAGGTTCCATCCTTGTGAATCCGCAGGGGCTATGATCGAGCGAATGGTGGTATATCTGGCAACAGGTGCAAATATCTCGTCATAGTCTACACCTTCCTTCTAGGAGAAGCCACGAGCAACAAAACGAGCCTTATACTTTTTCGTACTTCCATCTGCTGCATGCTTTATCTTGTAAAGCCATTTAGAAGTGACAATTGTCTCGTCCTGGGGTCTGGGAACTACTTCCCAGACATCATTCCTCATAATAGGCTCATATTCTTCGGTCATAGCATCCTTCCATACTTGATGCTTGACGGCATCTGAGAATGATGAAGGCTCATTTCGTATGATCGTGATCATGATGGTCAGGTATCCCTGATACCTATTAGGTTTCTTACTTTCACAGAAGGTTCCTCGGGGTGTAGTGTGTCCTTCAACATCATCGAGTAGCCTCTTAAGCCAAGAGGGCCTCTCCCTAGAAGAGGAAGGCTCAGGTGGATCAATAGGATCCATGGGTTCATCCACATCGGGCATTGTTACATCATCTTTTTCTTTTGGTTCCCTGGTGTCAGCTTCTTGAGAGCTCCTTAAAGTAGGAAGATTGTTCACCTTGCTGAGAGCCATATCTTCGTCAAAGGTGACATCATGACTAATCACGACTTCCCTTTGACCGGCTACATAGATTCTATAGCCCTTAGTATTTTCACCATAGCCCACGAAGATTCCTTTCTTTCCAGATGCACCCAATTTATTCCTTTTCTCTTTCAGCACATGAAAATATACAGGGCTTCCAAAAATTCTAAAATGAGATACGTCAGGTTTCTTACCGGTGAACATTTCTTCAGGAGTCTTGGAACCCAATGCTTGATGAGGGCATCGGTTTTGTACATATACGGCGGTGCTTGCAGCTTCGGCCCATAGAAACTTCGGAAGTCTTTGATCATGGAGCATGGCACGGACAACTTCCACAATCGTACAGTTCTTCCTTTCCGCCACACCATTCTATTTAGGAGTATATGGTGTAGTAGTCTCCCTCTTAATGCCAGCCTCTTTACAAAAGTCATGAAACTCATTAGATTCATATTCAGTCCCATTATCAGTCCTTAAAATCTTGATCTTCTTTACGGTTTGATTCTCGATCAAGGCTTTGAAGTGTCGAAACCAAGAGAACACTTCATCCTTCTTTTTCAAGAAGTATATCCAAGTCTTGCGAGAATAGTCATCTGTAAAAGTAAGATAATATGAATATCCTCCCAAGGAGTTCACAGGCATCATACCAGATATGTCTGAGTGAACCAACTGTAATATATCGGAGGTCTTGCTTTGGCTTGAAGGGAATGGTCCCCTTTTGTTTTCCTTTGGCACATCCCGGACATACACCTTTTTTCTCTACTCGGAATTCGGGCATCCCTGTCACCATTTGTCTTACATCGAGTAGAGCTTTATAATGAAGGTGGGCAAACCTCCAATGCCAAAGTTCGGACTGCAGAGATGTGTCACAAGACATGACACCTAGCAGACTTCCACCGACCTAATATAATGAATCAACTCGAAACCAAAGAGTGAAGGCATCTTTAGCATTGTTTTTCCATACATGTACCTTGCCATCGCTGAAGGTCACCTTGTAGCCTTTGTCTTCCATTGCCGAAATGGACACTAGGTTCTTTTTGAGGTCAGGTACATATAATACATCCTATAAGTGGATCATATCACCTTGATTCAATTTAAGAGAGACGTTGCCTACACCCTTCACAGGATATTTCATATTATCTCCAAGGACAATTTCCAGGTTAGTTTCTTTCTCTATCAGATTATGGAGAACTTCTTTGTAACCAGAGAAGTGCCTTACGGCACCACTATCAATAAGCCAATTTCCCAGCGAGTCCGGAGGAGCAGAGGTAGATAGAGCAACTGGTAGATAATATTCATCTTATTTATTGTCAATAGTGTTAGATTCATACCTGGAATTTCTAGCCTTCTTGAATGGTTGTCCTCTTCCTTGATTTCCAGCACTCCTTTTACTTTGACCTGCCATTTCTTTGATTGCCTTGAGAGGGATTTTGATCGTCGTCTTGGTGAGAGTTCCTTCTATCAGGGCATTCCATTGCATAGTGACTTGCTTTATCGCAAATGTAACATTGTCCTTTTCTTCCACCCTTAGGTCTAGCCTTTCCTTTTGATTTAGTCCCGGAATTATTTCTTTTCTTAGCATGAGAAGAAAAGGCAGCAGGAGGACCTTTAGGCATGGGCATTTCTTGCTCTTCTATCCTTGTTTCTTCTTAAATGCATCTTGCCATTAATTCCTCGAAACCAGGAATTACGTTATTATTGAGAAGAGTAGTCCTAAACACGTACCATTCGAATCGTAATCCTCCAAGGGTTGAGAGTGCCATTTCCCTATCAGTAATAATTTCTCCAATAGATAGGAGATCGTTCTTGGTCTCGGTAATTCTTAAGAAATATGCTTGCATGCTCTCATCTTTGCCCTTCTTAATTTCCTTCAGCTTATTTCTAAGAAACAAAACTTGATTTGCATCATTAACTTTAAATAAACTCACCAGTCTATCGTAGATTTCCTTGGAGGTGTTCATATCGAAGATGTAGGCCACCAAATGTTTGTCGATAGAGTCCCAAATGATTTTCTTAGCTTTTAATTCCCCCTTGGTCCATTTTTTCCTAGCAGCAGCAGATGCATTTGATGGAGGCTCAGCAATTCCGCCTCTCACAAGGTCCAACACTTCCTGTGCTTCTAATGTTTAGATCGAGAGACATCTTTCATCCGTGGTAGTCAAACTTCTCATGGAGCTTGTCTTCAGCAGGGAAGTGTGTTGAGGACCCCATGAATTCTTTTAGGATGGCCTGCCAATCTTCTCTTTGTGATTGCTCTTGCTCTTGCTTGGGCTTTGTCTTCACCTCAGCTCCGATACCATGTTAAGTTATGGTATGTTCTATGCTTAGAGCAATTTACTTCTTTTTCTTATTATTACCCACAAATTAGCAATCACATGTACAATAAGTAAAGTGCAGATAGAACATTAAACGATCGACAGAAAAACAAGCCAAGACAAGAGACACAAGATGTGGCGGCTAGCCAGGGACAAACCCCAATATGGGGAAACCCTTTGATCAAATCTTCTTTTATCTTCAATAATTCAGCAGAGAGAAATAGTACATAAATCTGATTT
This sequence comes from Pinus tabuliformis, assembly GCA_031772625.1. Taxonomy (NCBI): domain Eukaryota; kingdom Viridiplantae; phylum Streptophyta; class Pinopsida; order Pinales; family Pinaceae; genus Pinus; species Pinus tabuliformis. The sequence continues at coordinate 262,262,164 of CM062813.1, read as the reverse complement.
ACATCAGTAGCAGTAAACCCTAGATCAGCCCTAAATTAGGGCAGACAATATCTTGCAAACCGACCGTCGGATTGCCTTGATTCCTTCACCAAAATGTGCGGCCTTCTGAGGACAGTCAATTCCACCTACAGCGCAGTTTTGAGAGACAGTCTGATGGTCAACGCTAGTCAAACCTCCGATCTGCAGTTGCAGCCCTAAATTCTGCGTCCTTCAACACGTGTGAGAGAAGAGTCCCTTTCTGTGCAGTAGGAGAAGAGCCTCTTTTCTGCGTAGGAGAGAGAGAGAGATGTGATGAGAGTGAGTGTCCAAATGAGGAAAATACCTCCTATATTTATATACAAATGTTGATGATGAATAGATGTGTCTGTTGGGCTTCTGAGCCTACATGAGTTGTTGGTCGGCTTGATAATTATTCCATAATCAAAATAAATTCATATCTCCATAAATACTTATTGGAATCGAATGATCTTTAGATCAATCCTACACCTCTCGACGAGAGGAATCTAGGAAAAATATCATCAGCCATGAATAAGGTGACCCGCATGGAGTTTGGCCCTAGTTTCCAATTTTAACAATTTTATATAACAGTGGTATATTCTATGCTTAGAGCAATTTTACTTCAATTTCTTTATTAGCCCAATATCAATATCCAATTTAGCAATCAAATCATTATGATAGTAAAATGCAGATAGAACATAAACAATAACAGTAGAAGACAAGACAAGACAAGAGGACACAAGATATGGCGCTAGCCAGGGGCAAACCCCAATGTGGGGCAACCCTTGATCAATTCTTCTTATAATTCTTCAAAAGTTCAGCAGAGAGAGAGTATAATATAAAATATTCACTTGCCCAATCACAATGAAATCTGATCAGTGAAACAACAGAAACAGAAAGCCCTAACCAGAAAGTCAACGTTGGTCAACAGGGCAGATTTTGACCTCTAAAACATATCAGTCAAACTCTGTCAACTCGGCCTCCAACAAGAAGTCAAGTCAGCCCAAAAACAGTCTGAAAATATCCAGTCAAACCTGGTCAACGAAAGTCAACATAGTAGCAAGCCATAGCACAGTCAACGTTGGTCAAACAGTGGTCAAATAGCCTCAGCTTTTGTGCCCAGAACTGCAGCCTGCCCAAACATAAATACAGCACACAAAACCACAGTCAAAGATGGTCAACTCTGGTCAACACAGGGACAACAAAAGAACAGTCCCTTCTTCGCACGTGTGGAGAGAGAGAGAAGCCTTAGAAATTCATACCCAACCAAGAAGAGAGAGATGTGTGAGTTGTCAAAATGAGGAGGTTCCTCATATTTATATGCAATGTTGAAGGCTTGAGGGTGCTAATTTGATGGCTGGCCGACCTTGACAATTTGTCCATAATCAAAATAAATTCATAACTCCATTTGTACATGTCAAAATGGGATGATCTTTAGATCAAGCCTACACCTCTCGGAGAGAGGAATCTAATAAAAATATCAACCACCTCATATGAGTTGTCCAAGGTGAAGTTTGACCCTAGTTGCCAAAACATGACTGGATTCCCCAATACCTACATCCCATGCCCATCTTTGACTCAACCTACTACTAGTAGATCCACCTGGATCCCAATGCCACCATGGCCAATCATCGCCTAAGTCCCTTGGCTCAAACTGTGCTCTGTCTTTAGCTAAATTTGTTGCTCCATAAAGCGAATACCAACTCATCAATTCTCTCCAATCTAACCCCTGACTCAATCCAATGCTAATGCTACTCTCCTGATGCCGGGATGGAATGTTGAAGAGTTTTCGACCTGTATCCCACTGCCAACTGGATTCCCCAATACCTACATCCCATGCCCATCTTTGACTCAACCTACTACTAGTAGATCCACCTGGATCTCAATGCCACCATGGCCAATCATCGCCTAAGTCCCTTGGCTCAGACTGTGCTCTGTCTTTAGCTAAATTTGTTGCTCCATAAAGCGAATACCAACTCATCAATTCTCTCCAATCTAACCCCTGACTCAATCCAATGCTAATGCTACTCTCCTGATGCCGGGATGGAATGTTGAAGAGTTTTCGACCTGTATCCCACTGCCAACTGGAACATGTAGTATTTGTCATGTCTAAGGGTGTTAAGTTATGGTATGTTCTATGCTTATAACAGTTTACTTCTTTTTCTTATTATATTCCACCGATTAGCAATCACATGTACATAAAGTAAAGTGCAGATAGAACATTAAACGATCGACAGAAAACAAGCCAAGACAAGAGACACAAGATGTGGCAGCTAGCCAGGGACAAACCCTAGAATGTGTGGGGAAACCCTTTGATCAAATCTTCTTTTATCTTCAATAATTCAGCAGAGAGAAATAGTACAATAAATCTGATTCATATCAACAATAGCAAACCCTAGATCAGCAGCATCAGCATTAGCGGCTTCATTATCAAACTAGGGCAGACCATATCTCACAAACCGACAGTCGGATTGACTTCATTCCACCACCAAAAGTTTCGGCTTCCAGAGGAGGTTCAGATGAACCTACAACGCAGTTCAGATGAGGAGATCTTCTAGGCCACGCAAGTCAATCTTTACTTCTGCAGTTGCAGCTTCAGTTTCAGCAATTTCCGGCTTCAAACTAGGGCAGTCGATATCTTGCAAACCGTTCGTCAGATTGACTTCATTCCACCACCAAAAGTTGCGGCTTTCAAAGGAGGTTCAGATGAACCTACAGCGCAGTTCCAAAGAGGAGATCTTCTAGGCCACGCAAGTCAATATTTACTTCTGTAGTTGCAGCTTCAAATTCAACAGCGTCCGGCTTCACATGTGTGAGAGAGAGAGACCCATTTCAGCGCAGTAGAGCAGAGACTCATATCTGCGCAGTAGAGAGAGAGAGATGTGATGAGATGAGTGAGTCCAAATGAGGAAAAGTCCTCTTATATTTATACACAACGTTGGTGGGTGAATAGATGCGACTGTTGGGCTTCTGAGCCTACATGAGTTGTAGGTCGGCTTGATAATAATTCCATAATCAAAATAAATTCATATCTCTATGAATACTTATCGGAATTGGATGATCTTTATATCAATCCTACACCTCTCGACGAGAGGAATTTAATAAAAATATTATTAGCCATGAATAAGATGACCCACATGAAGTTTTTCCCTGGTTGCCAATTTTAACACTCCCTCTCAACCATGGAGAACTTCATCTGCAATCTGTCTATCGGTCGTTACTATTCATCCATCAAATGCACTGCCTTGTACAGCCTGACCCTTGCCTTGCTCTGCTCTATTTTGCCTGTTCTGCTTTGTCTTGTTCTGCCCTGCACTGATCTGTACTGTTTTGTTCTGTTCTGCTCTACTCTTGCATTGTTCTGTTCTACTCTGCTTTTGTCCGAATTATGAAGAAGAAGAAATGATCGAGGATGTATCATACTGACTCAAAGTCAGTCTCAGAGTATGTACCACTGGTCCCAGACCAGTCTCAACCAACCCAAAGTCAGCGTCATAGTGAGTACAACTCCAATGGTCCCAGACCAATATCATCCTCCACTGACTCAAAATCAGTCTCAGAGTATGTACCACTAATCCCAGACCAGTGTCAACCGACCCGAAGTCAGCGTCATAGTATGGTACAACTCCTACCACTGGTCCCAGACCAGTATCATTGATCCCAGATCAATGGAGGTCATCCTAGTGTAGGGAGTACGGTAGTTACAACGATGCGTCCATCGGTACTACTATGGTCCCTAACTTCATTTCCCTGCTCATTGATCAGATGAGAGGTACTTCCCATGAGTCCCAGACTGCATGGGTAGGATGCCTCGACAGGAGAACTAATCACTCCTGTCCTCACAGGAGAACACATCAATCCTGCTACAATTGCCATGGAGAACACATCAATCCTGCTACAATTGCCATGGAGAACACATCAATCCAGGCTGCCATGGAGAACACATCAATCCCGGCCTCACAGGAGAACTAATCATCCTGCTACACAGGAGAGCGAATCATCCTGTTCCACAAGAGAGCGAATCATCTTGTCCCACAAGAGAGCGAATCATCTTGTTCCAGTGTGCACCACCAGGGGAGGGTGAGTCACCCTGTGGTCATATGTTGCTCCAGAAGGAACCGCAAGCCCTCAGAGCTCCCAGAGCTCAATGTATGCAACATGCAGGACCCTTGTACAAGGGTTTCTTGTCGACTCCAAGTCGTTTAGGAAAATCACAGATTAGATCTTTCCTCGGGGCTTTGACAAGGTGTATCAACCTGTACATCATCTTAATGTGATGGAGCTTCCTTGCTCATCGACTTACCATATCCCAGATAATGTCTATCTGCTGGAGCAATTGACGAATACGGAATTCCTCAATAATCGAATCCCACCTCTGGTTGTTACAGAGAATCACAATGGTATCCAATGTAAATCCAAACAGCTCACTGAAGAGCTTTCGCAACCAGACTGCCTCACACGAGGCCATGCTAGCAGCAATATACTCTGCTTCGGCGGTGCTCAAAGCCACCGACTTTTGTTTCCTGCTCATCCAGGATATCGAAGCAGATCCCAAGGAGAAACAACACCCGGAAGTGCTCTTACGGTCCTCCACATTGCCTGCCCAGTCAGCATCTGAGTATCCAAATAGTCTCACATCTCTGGCAATGTATCTTAACCCATAAGTGATAGTGCCACGAAGATATCTCAGCAGATTCTTGGCACCAAGCCAGTGTATGTGGTGGGGTTCAACCATATGCTGGCTCAACGTGTTGACTGCAAAGCATATATCTGGATGGGAGTTCACTAAGAACATTAATGCTCCGACAAGTTGCCGATACTCGGTAGCATTTCGTAAAACAGGTCCAGCAGCACTACCGCTTAACTTCTTGAAGTCAAGCTCCATCGGAGTAGTTACAGGCTTGCAGTCCACCATTCCGAATCTTTCCAATATCTTCACCACATATTTTCCTTGAGATAGGAAAATTTCTCCTGGCTTTTGCCACACTTCAAGTCCTAGGAAGTAGTGCATCAATCCTAGGTCTTTCATTTCAAATTCAGAGGCCAGCTCCCTCTTACATTTGTGAATGAGAAGGTCTGCACCTGTTAGAAAGAGGTCATCCACATACAACACCAGTATGAGAGGCTTGTCATCTTCAACCTTAAAGTAAAGGTTAGGATCGGCTTCACTCCTAGTGAATCCCAGCTTCATCAAGTAGCTATCAATCCTCTCATACCATGCTCGGGGTGCTTGCTTCAGCCCATAGAGAGCTTTCTTCAACCTGCATACATGAGATTTTCGATCATAAATCTCAAATCCTTCGGGTTGCTCCACGTAGACCTCTTCTTTGATCGAGCCATGCAAGAACGCAGTCTTGACATCCATCTGATGTAGGTTCCATCCTTGTGAAGCGGCAAGGGCTATGATTGAGCGGATGGTCGTATATCTGGCAACAGGTGCAAATATCTCATCAAAGTCTATACCTTCCTTTTGGGAGAAACCTCGAGCAACAAAACGAGCCTTATGCTTTTCCGTGCTTCCATCTGCTACATGCTTTATCTTGTAAAGCCATTTGGAAGTAACAACAGTCTTGTCCTGGGGTCTAGGAACTACTTCCCAAACATCATTCTTTATGATAGACTCATATTCTTCGGTCATAGCATCCTTCCATACTTGATGCTTGACGGCATCTGAGAATGACGAAGGCTCATTTTGTATGATCGTGCTCATGATGGTCAGGTATCCTTGATACCTATAGGTTTCTTACTTTCACGAAAGGTTCCTCGGGGTGCAGCATGTCCTTCAGCATCATCAAGTAACCCCTTAAGCCATGGAGGCCTCTTCCTAGAAGAGGAAGGCTCACTTGGAGGAGGATCAATCGGATCCATGGGTTCTTCTACATCAGGCATTGATTCATCATCCTTTTCTTTCGGTTCCCTGGTGTCGGCTTCTTGAGAGCTCCTCAAAGTCGGAAGATTGATCACCTTGCTGAGAGCCATATCTTCGTCAAAGGTGACATCATGACTAATTATGACTTCCCTTTGACCAGCTACATAGATTCTATAGCCTTTAGTATTTTCACCATAGCCCACGAAAATTCCCTTCTTTCCAGATGCTCCCAATTTATTTCTTTTCTCTTTCGACACATGAAAGTATACAGGGCTTCCAAAAATTTTAAAATGAGAAACATCAGGTTTCTTACCGGTGAATTTTTCTTCAGGAGTCTTGGAACCCAATGCTTGATGAGGGCATCGATTTTGTACATATACGGCAGTGTTTGTAGTTTCAGCCCATAGAAACATCAGAAGTCTTTGATCATGTAGCATGGCCCAGACAGCTTCCATCATCGTGCAGTTCTTCCTTCCCACCACACCATTCTGCTCAGGGGTATGTGGTGTAGTAGTCTCCCTCTTAATGCCAACCTCAGGTATGCCTGAGTGAACCAATTGTAATATATCAGAGGTCTTGCTTTGGCTTGAGGGGAATGGTCCCCTTTTGAGCTTTCCTTCAGCACATCCTGGACATACACCTTCATTCTCTATTCAGAATTCGGGCATCCCTATCACCATTTGTCTTACACCGAGTATAGCTTTATAATGAAGGGGGGAAAACCTCTAATGCCAAAGTTCGGACTGAAGAGATGTGTCATAAGACATGACACCTAGCAGACTTCCATCGACCTGATATAATGAATCAACACTAAACCCAAGAGTAAAGTCATCTTTAACATTATTTTTCCATATACATACCTTGCCATCGCTGAAGGTTACCTTGTAGCCTTTGTCTTTCGTTCCCGAGATGGACACTAGGTTCTTTTTTAGGTCAGGTGCATTTAATACATCCTGGAATTTCTGGCCTTCTTGAATACTTGTCCTCTTCCTTGATTCCCAGCTCTCCTCTTACCTTTGCTGTTGAATTTGTCATTCCTTTGATTGCCATCAGAGGGATTTTGATCATCGTCCTAGAGTGAGTCCTTTCTATTAGGGCACTCCCTTGCATAGAGACTTGCTTTATTGCAAATGTAACATCGTCATTTTCTTCTAACCTTAGGTCCAGCCTTTCCTTTTGATTTAGTCCCGGAATTATTTATTTTCTTTGCATGAAAAGAAAAGGCAGCAGGAGGACCTTTAGGCATGGGCATTTCTTACACTTCTTCCCTTGTTTCTTCTTGAATGCATCTAGCCATTAATTCCTCGAAACTAGGAATTACATTATTGTTCAGAAGAGTAGTCCTGAACACATACCATTCAGATGGTAATCCTCCAAGAGTTGTGAGTGCCATTTCTCTGTCAGTAATGGTTTCCCCAATAGATAGGAGATCGTTCTTGATCTCGGTGATTCTTAAGAGGTATGCTTGCATACTTTCATCTTTACCCTTCTTGATTTCCGTCAACTTATTTCTAAGAAACAAAACTTGATTTGCATCATTAACTTTAAATAAACTCACCAGTCTGTCGTAGATTTCCTTGGAGGTGTCTGGATCAGAGATGTAGGCCACCAAGCGCTTGTCGATAGAGTCCCGGATGATCTTCTTTGTTTTGACTTCTCCATTTTTCCATTTGTTCCAGGCAGCAGCAGATGCATTTGATGAAGGCTCAACAATATGGTCCAGTACTCCTTGATCTTCAAGGGTTAGATCGATAGACATCTTTCATCCGTGATAGTCAGCTTTCTCACGGAGCTTGTCTTCGGCAGGAAAGAATGTTGAGGACCCCATAGTTCTTTTAGGATAGCCTTGCCAATCTTCTCTTCAATGATTGCTCTTGCTCTTGCTCGGGCTTTGTCTTCACCTCAGCTCCGATACCATGTTAAGTTATGGTATGTTCTATGCTTATAACAGTTTACTTCTTTTTCTTATTATATTCCACCGATTAGCAATCACATGTACATAAAGTAAAGTGCAGATAGAACATTAAACGATCGACAGAAAACAAGCCAAGACAAGAGACACAAGATGTGGCGGCTAGCCAGGGACAAACCCCACAATGTGTGGGGAAACCCTTTGATCAAATCTTCTTTTATCTTCAATAATTCAGTAGAAAGAAATAGTACAATAAATCTGATTCATATCAGCAGTAGCAAACCCTAGATCAGCAGCATCAGCATTAGCGGCTTCATTATCAAACTAGGGTAGACCATATCTCACAAACCGATAGTCGGATTGACTTCATTCCACCACCAAAAGTTTCGGCTTCCAGAGGAGGTTCAGATGAACCTACAACGCAGTTCATATGAGGAGATCTTCTAGGCCACGCAAGTCAATCTTTACTTCTGCAGTTGCAGCTTCAGTTTCAGCAGTTTCCGGCTTCAAACTAGGGCAGTCGATATCTTGCAAACCGTTCGTCGGATTGACTTCATTCCACCACCAAAAGTTGCGGCTTTCAAAGGAGGTTCAGATGAACCTACAGCGCAGTTCCAAAGAGGAGATCTTCTAGGCCACGCAAGTCAATCTTTACTTCTGTAGTTGCAGCTTCAAATTCAACAACTTCCAGCTTCACATGTGTGAGAGAGAGAGACCCATTTCAGCGCAGTAGAGAAGAGACTCATATCTGCGCAGTAGAGAGAGAGAGATGTGATGAGATGAGTGAGTCCAAATGAGGAAAAGTCCTCTTATATTTATACACAACGTTGGTGGGTGAATAGATGCGACTGTTGGGCTTCTGAGCCTACATGAGTTGTAGGTCGGCTTGATAATAATTCCATAATCAAAATAAATTCATATCTCCATGAATACTTATCGGAATTGGATGATCTTTATATCAATCCTACACCTCTCGACGAGAGGAATCTAATAAAAATATTATTAGCCACGAATAAGATGACCCACATGAAGTTTTTCCCTGGTTGCCAATTTTAACAAAAGGTCCCCACTCCACTATGCCCCTGACTAAGAATATCGTACCATCAATAGGATACCAACTTATGATCTCCTGCCAATCTAATGTATGGACACCTGTGTGAGGAATACGTCTACTAGGCTGATATTGGTCCATGCTCAACTCTTAATCCTCTGCATGATCAACCAACAAAATTTGTCCAAGAAACCCTGCCCCTCTCCCTATAATGGGAAAAAGTGGGTACATTGTGCTACAAGCTCTGTCTATGTACTCCTGGAGAGGGGTGCTACCTGAAAATGTTACAACTTTGTTGGTTGCCACTATATCTATTTGCACCTCATCAATGGGTAGTCCCAAAGATGGATGCATTTCCATCTCACTCGTTTGATAGGAAACTACACACTCCTCCAGTCCACCAATCTCTTGCAAAACTGTCCTGTCAGACCTCAAGACCTCCTAAGGACATGTGTCTGCAAATACTACCACCCTACTAGTCATCTGTACATTTGCCTGCTCCTCATCAATGGCTGACCTCAAGGGCGACTGCCCATCCTCCTCTATCATGGCCTCAATATGAACCTCCAACTGGCTCTCCCCAAAAGGCTCATCATGAATATTGTGTGCATCCTCCTCCTCAGCTGACTCATGCTCCACCGTATACTAATGTTGTCTCATCACTAGTGACACATCATTCCGAATGTCTCCCATAGGATCCACTAACGGCTCACCATACAAACTAGAATATAAATCTGGTCTGCTGTCAACAACTCCACATGATTGCTCCTGCTCCCCAGAGACATCCTTGTATGACCCCACGAACTCATCCAAAGAAGGGTCCTCATCCTGAAAGAAAGTAGGAATATCTTCCTGCTCTAACTATGTTATCTCCTCTGCATCTCTCAAACATGAGTGGTCAGGTCCCCAAGGTTCTTTGCAAACGAAGCAAAGACCCTTCCTCCTTAACTCATTCTTGCTACATGGCCCACCAATCCTGAGCAGCTCCTCTCTGGTCATCTATCTTTTGCACAGCACAATGTTTTGCTTGTTGACCACTACATGTCAACGACCCATAATGGTACACCCCCTTTTTTCGCAAAAGGGATAGCGCCTGATCAATGTGTCCATGTCATTCAGCGATCATCATTAGCCTGACTTCCAAGATGTTATGTAAACCCTTTATGAATGTGTATAATGTAAATGATCTTAGCAAATCTGTGTCATATATGTAACGACCTAGGTAAACCTACTTTTCTGGTGACAATCTACATTCTGGGAGGTTTTTTGTCTCACTGATCCATTTTCGGATGGTCGGCAGAGTTTTCCTTTAGTCTTACCCCAAAGCCAGAATGGATTTTGTCACTAGGATCTTAGGCGAGTCCTAGTGTTCTAGATCGAGTTTATGTAAAAGTGATTTGGGAATAATCCTAACTATTTTGTTAGGTTATTTTATTACAAATTGCTTGGTCTGTTGGATTATATTTGTGTCCTAAAAATGGGTAATCTGTGAGGGTCTATTATAAATGGGTTTTCCCCCTTATAATGTAAAAAAATATGAAAATCATGATATAAAATGTCTTGAGGGTTGGAAACAAATTTATCCCCTCATAGGTTAATTAACTAAATTTTTTGGCCAAAAATTAATTAAAAATTTAATTAATTCTAAGTCCTCGGAAAATTTAAATTCTCCAAAAGCAAAATTCGTCGGTCCTTTAAAATTAAATTTTAAGAGGTCTTAGGACTATGATAAATTAAGTATTTTTTCAAATTTTAAACCTTTGATCCCTGGGATTAAGTCAAAGTCAAAATTTTGAGGAAATTAATTCAAAAACTTAATTTTTTAGTTAATAAAAATACATTTAATTGAAAAATTCGAATTTCCTCAAGAATTAAATATTTCGATGGATGAGATTAAAAGAAATTTTAATCCTCATCAAAAGTCGAGATTGCTTTGACGAGGATGACTCGAACTAGCCATTGGAGGATTTATCTTTAAATAGGAAGTCATTTGTCAGTTGATTTATCCAACTTTTGAGTCGTGTGCTTAGCGAAAATCTCATGTAATCTTTTTCTGGATAATAAAAAAAGACTTTGGGGTTAAGTTTTGCTGGTGTTACTCTTCATGGGAATACTGTAAGATGTGTTGTTTTCATGCATATTTTTTTCTAAATCCATTGATAATAGCTTCTAAAGAGTGATTTGAGTACAGGTATCTGGCTCAGTTGTTGGGGTTTCCGTTTGAATAATAATCTAAATTTTGAACGTAATAGTAGGTATCTCTATTTGTCTGAGTTTTTATTATTATTTTCTCGCTCTATTTTTAATGGCTTGAATGAGTTTTGCGGAAAAATCTTGATTTTAGATCCTCGGGCGTCAGGGGAAGTTTTCAGTTGGACTAGCCAACTCCCGATCCATGTTTTCTGAGGAGCCCAGTCAAATTAATCCTGGGCTTAACATAAGAATTTTTGTTGGTGATGCACGAAGAGTTTCGAGCTAGCACCTCCTTAAAATTTAAAAATTTAATTTTGTGTGGGAAATTGATAGATTTGGCTGTTGAGAGCCTTAGATTATCAGATCTGGGAGCGGAGTTGGACTCATACTCCTCAAATCTGATAGATCTACCATTCTTGTGCAGTTTGTAAATTCTGTAATTATTTTTCTAACATGGGTTTTTCTGGGTTTTAGTTTTTGTCATTGTATATATCGTTTGGGTGTTTCTTGTTGTCGTGCAGCTACAGATCTGAGGAAATTTGTGTAGAGTCCAGATCTAGGCCCTAGAGGGTAAGATCTGGATCTCTGGGGGTTTATCAACATAATTTTCCAGGGATATTATTCAATTTTGTTACAGTCCAAGGGTTCCAAAATTCTTAGATCTGGAAATTTTCATGAGGGTTTCAAGGCTAAATCTGAAGCATAAAAAATATATTCACGTGGAATTCGATTTTCTGGGTTTATTTTGGGTTTCTTGAGGCTATCGTTGGCTGCCTGGAAATGCTCCCTAGGTTTTTCTTTTTATTCTTCTTACTGCAAAACTTTCGAAAAAAAATTTAAGGAAGGCCCATAGCCCTTTGCTGCTACCTGCATTCTCCATTAAAACTGTAAGAAACCCTCATTTCATTGAGCCTCAGCATTAACCCTCGCTCCTGCAAATCTGGGTCCTCTTGCTGCCCATCTGCTCCATGGCTTCTCCTTGCTACTGCTATTTCCTCCATCAATCTGCAGATTTCTACCCACTACCCGCAAAACGCTGCTCCATCCCCTCGATTTTCGCCTTTCTCTGCTGCGTCCTCCTTTTTTGTAGCCTTCAAAACCATCTCCATCATCGAGCCCCTCCAAAACCTCATATCTCCTCTTCTGGTCGCAGCTTTCCCTCGCCATTCATCTCCGTCCAACCCTCAAACCCCTGTTCGTTGCCTTCTTCTACATGTTGTTCGCGGCCCTTGCTTTCCTTCCATCGCAAACCTGCAAGTTAACGTGCACAGCTCCACACCTGCCCTCCGCGTGTTCTGCATGTCTCTCCTCATCTCCATCCTTGTCGTCGTCGCTGCATTCGTTCCATTTTGTCGACCTGCAGCTTCTCTCCATTTCTCTGTCGCCAACCTGCACACAACAGCAACAAAAAATTCGATTTCTCCTTGCCTTTTTTCGTTTTGTATTAGGTTAGTTTCTTTTTATTTTCCAATTCATTCGACTTTTATTTTATTTGTCTTGTATATGGTTAGGGTTAGTGTACTTTTTTTAATTTGAAATTCGATTTTGTCTTGATTTTTATTTTTCATTTTGATTTGTTTTAATATGATTTCTTGAGATATATATATATATATATATATATATATATATATTTCCTTGTTTTGTTTTTACTTATGATTCTTTGATTTTGATTTTTTTATTTCCTTTTTCTTTTTCTTTTTGAATTGATTTTTGTTTTGCATTTTATCATTTTTTATTTTGATTTTATTTATTTTCAGTTGAAAAACATAAAATTTAAAAAAAATTTAAAAAAAATACTAAAAAAAAGTTAAAAAACATTAAAAAAATATTAAAAATTTGTGGTGACTTTAGAATTCCTAAAAGAATTAAATCAAAAGAGGATTTGAGTTTTCACATTAAAAAAGTTAAATGTGGCCTATGGCCCATTAAAATTCCAATTTATTAACCCTTTTGATTTGTTTTACTTCTGTCACATTAAAAATTTAATCTCTTCACCACATTAAATTAATTTCCTAAGGAACAATTGAATTGTTAATCTAAATTTCCTTAGTTTCTTTTTGTGGTATTGATTTCTCTATTGGTGATCCAAAATGGATCTTGGATAAACCTCTAAGTCTAAAAGACTTCATATAAGAGGTAAAAGGTGCTAAATGGCACAAACCCTTTGTAAATCCAGGTTGGATGAATGTCAAAGGATGCTCTTGGGAATAGTCCCATTGCATAGATCTCTTCAATCTGAATCTAATGCAATTTGAATGGGCTAAAATGGACTTCGAATGAAGAAGTTATTGTAAAAAGAAGATTGCCCATTATCCTTAGAAAATGAGGCAATTTCTTATAAATGGGACTTAAGGGAAAATGTGTTTTCAAACATAAAATCCCTTAGAGTTCATCGCATCGCATCGAAAATATATATATATGGAGCATTGATATCACACACACACACACATATATATATATATATATATATATATAAAGGGAACATTTCATATCGCATCGCAATACATACAAAGGGAAGGACTTGGCCAAAGGCATAAAGGTTTTGCGATAAGCGATCATCGATTGCACGTGGGCCGTTGGATCGGGTGCGTAGATCAACAGTGAGGATATGATCGCTGATCGGCGATCGGAGAAGGTTGAGGACCATGACCCGTGGCATTGCGACTTGTGACCATGCAACTGTGCGATATGTGATAATGCCGATTGGCGATCGGTGAATCGCATCGCAAACAATACAAAGGCCAATGCACATGCGACTGTCGATAAGTGATATTGCGATATGCCGATGATCAAATAGGCCAATCGGCGATATCGGCGATCGGCGAACCCCCGATACCAAGGCCAATGCACATTGCGATATACAACTTGCGATATGCCAATAAAAGGCATACCCGATAGAATTTATAAGCGCAATTTCATAACTTTTGAAATCCGGATTTGCGGGATTTCTGTGTATTTCCCGTGTATTGGGTTGTTTTGGCCATACACCTATGCGATTGCGATTTGCGATAGAATGGTGAACCCGATGGGTTTATAGATGCGATTGCATATATTTGAAGTCCGGGCTTAAAGCCCATGATGTGTTTTTCCTGTGTATTTCCGTTATGCTGCTATTTCCGGGATTAAGGTAGAAGAAAGGCCATCGGTTCCTTTTCAATTGAAAATTGCTTCTATTCTTAAAGTGTTTTGTGCCACGCTATCAGGGGGCGTTGTGGAACAAGAATGCGTTATGGAAAACGCAGGCAGCCACAGAGACGGAAAGGAACGATTCCTCATGATTGGGGACAGAGGAACAGATGGAAGCCGCAGAGTCGGAGGATTCCACAAAAACACAGAGAGCACAATTGACAAAGCAGCTGAGGGTTGCAGAGATTCGCTTGGAGGTCAAGCGAAACCAGAAGCTCGTAAGAGCCAAGAGCCAGAGCCAAAAACAGAGCCAGAGCCAGAGCTGAGAGCTGAGAGCCAGAGCCAAGAGCCAAGAGCCAGAGCCAAGAGCCAAGAGCCAGAGCCAAGAGCCAGAGAGCCGAGAGCACCAGAGCCGCAAAGCCAAAGTGCTTGACAGAGGCATAGCCACCAGAGGTTGGAGGCAAAGCCTCAGAGTCAAAGAGCTCAAAGCAGACTTCTAAAAGCCATGATGTTGTAGTGAAGCTGCAGAACAACAAAGAGATCAAATGATCAAGTTGTTGCTGGTGTCCAGAGTGTGTTGAAGATAGAAGAAGGAGTTCCAGAGAGAGTAAGAGAAGTCTGAGGGAGTCAGAGAAGCCAGAAGCTCAAGAAGCTCAGAGCACTGACTAAAGGAGTCAAGTCCAGAAGCCTAGATCTGTCTGCAGCTAAAGGACAGCCAGCGGGATAAGATGGTATTCTAAACCCATAGGTTCAGTTGTAAACCAATGGAGTTGAGCATGGAGCTTGTAAAAGAATTTCAGCCATAATCCCAAAGAGCCTAATCGAGTTGATTAGAGCTCAAGGAGACGTAGCCCAAGATATCCGGGTGAACTCCATATTACATTGTTGTCTCATGTGTTTGCTTATTTGTTGTTTTTATTTACTGTTATTTGAGTTTTATTTCAGCATAAGCAAATGAACTCAAAACAAATAAACAGTTAAAGAAAAACATAAGCATACACCTATTCCAAGTTCTTTTAATTCTGCAATTGGTTAATCATAAGCTAGATCTTGGAAATTAATAAGCTTTGGAGTGGGAGAGGTTCTTGTAAGCTGACAAGAAGCCTTTTAGTGCCCCATTTCAGATCAATTGGCAAGTGCGATTAATGTTTTAAAAATTATATTGCCTATTGGAGAAAGATAATTAATTCTACATCTCAGTTATTGAAGAAAATCATTTTTAATCTAGAATCATTATTTAGCATTTAATTTTCATAAGTCTTCATGGGATTTAATGCTAGATATATTGCAGTTTTGAGCATTCACACTTAATTGTTCATGATCATCGCTTTGCCACATATATAAATTACTTGGGATATCTTGTTTCTATTCAGTCTATGGTTAATCAAATACTAAGGCACTGGTTTATAATCATTTCTATCATGTGGTTGTGTCTTATGTTTAATCTATCCATCTCAGTTGACCAAGATTTGTTCTACATTCGTCAAGTTGTCCATCTTTAAGTCTCCTAGAGGAGACTATGTTTCACAGGCTATCCTCATTCATTCACCCCAGGGACTACCCCCTTGACTTGTCTAAGGGAAAGTCTAAACGGAGTGTGTAAGGATTAGAGTAACAGCCCTTACTCTGAGCGTTGTCGCGATGCCTAGACACTTTATGCGACAACACCGCTCAACCAACCTTTCAGCTAGTTCATAAGCAACAAGTGAAACCGATTGTTCCTTCCTCCAAATGGTCAACAACTCAAATTGCATCTTCTTGCAAATGGCATCACGGTCTCCCATAACTGAAGACAAAATGAACAGCATGTTTGTTTTGACCGTGTCAGGATGATGTTTCTTAATGCTAAAGTATCAGAACATCTGATGGATCAAGTCATCACACCCCAGAGCAAACATGATTTCATATGTTCTAACAATGGCCATGCTTTCTAGAACCTCAAGCTTCTTCCCAAAGGTAGAACCTGCACTGTTGTCCAAGTCCTGAAAAGTCTCTACTATCAGCTTGAAATCTCTCCTCATAATATCATCATGTTACTAAAACATGATGCAACTGGAACTCTAACCCCTTCACAAGGTTCCTCCAAGAACTTGGATTGTATGAGAACAAGCATAGCTGGTTTTAGAGCCCAAATTAGTTTCTCCCCTTCTAACTGGCTCACTTTGGAAAGGAGGGCATCTAGTTCATCAAGTTTGAAGAGAACTTTCCATGTGAACCTCATGTGCTTCAAATCTGTCCCAAGAGCAAAAATATCGTGTCCTATTTCCTCCCCCTTCTACACATCCTTTGGTTGTTCTCTTTGAAGAACAACATAAATCCCCTTTAAGAAGGGTCTGATGTTTGCTGCTACTAGTTTATTAAGGGAGTTTAGGACGGCTTGATCCAGGTTTAGCTCGAGAGTGGCAAGTACATCAAACTGAATTTATCTTAACACATAGACCTCTCACATGGCATAATAATCCAGTAATCAAGCACTCATCTTTTTATGACAAGATACATGCAACATCTCCACAAATCAAGTTCTACTCAGCAATAAAAACCCTAGCAACAACTCTCACATACAATGTTGGTGACTATATGTGCACTCAACTATCTCTATGTTCATACAGTAACATAGGCAACAATACAAGCAATCTTACCCTACATATGGGCTCACTATTCAGGCAATAGTAAATGACACTCTCTCAACAGTTGTTCATCAAGAGTACACAGCCATACAATAAACTCAATAACCCCAACCCTGACATAATTCAATTCTATCAACTCATCAAGCCTTCACTTAACATATTTAGCCATAGGACAACAACAGTGACTCAAACATCAACCCCAGCTATATCAATACAAGGATATACGGACCCACAATATGTATTAAAAATAAACCTCTGCCATACACTAAGCATGCTACAACAATGTAATACGTGGCAGCTTCAGTTATACAGAAACCCTGTCACCCTCCATCCAACACATACAAAGCTAATGCATAGCAATACTCAACAATTCTAGTTATCTGACCCTAGTGCTGACAACATACCAAGAAAGTTTGACCTATGGTTGATAAATTCGACCTCTTTTATTTAGAACTTTGTCAAGGCCTCCAAATTGTGCGCTAAAACAAGTGATTTGTACCAATAATGCTTTGGCACTGATCCACAGACTCGTTCTACCGACGTATACACTGGCCCTACCAATTGCACCGTCACAATCTCCGCAACACTGTCTTTGTGGTTATGCACTCATAACTTTGTCACAACAACTAGATTCAACACAACTCCTCTGCACTCTAGCGTTTGGTGTCACATGTTTCGCTCAAAATGCTTCAACGGATAGATCAACACACAGCCATGCAGAGATTTAGAAATTGATCGCTACAGAGCCCAGTCACATTCCAAAATCCAATGCTCAGACAATTATGCAATTTTGGGAATCAGTTTCCGATTTCAATGACTAGAAAATGCTCCTACAACTTCTCTTTGGGCAACCAGTGACATGAAGCAGTCAGCTTAGTGATGGCGTATATGGCATTGTCCAGAGGCATTTTTGTCTTCCCCTACTGCATATAGTTCCCGATTCACGTGTAGTCAATCAATCAGCAGTCCCACCGAGTCAGCAAGATGATCCCCGGTTATGCTCGTTGGTTCACTCAGCAAGGGTGACGCAAGACCATAGATCGTTGATCAACCGATAGTTTTGGATTCGATAAGGAAGACTTATACGACTATGTCTAGATATTTTTCATCCTTCGATTCGAGCTATCTCCCTATTCATCACGTTGCATGATGCCTTTTTGCCCCACTTAGCCGACAAGCTTGATAGAGAAGTTACCATGTGGCCGCACCACAAATCTCACGTTCTTATACTCGACCCACCATAGATCTCACATTTGCAAATCTCCACGTATAATTTTTTTTTGTCAGCCACACCTGCAACTAAACAGATCGATGCCCCCAATGGTCCATGGATATTGGGCTCTGATCGATAAGTGTAAATACGGCAATATGCACTGACTTTAATCCTTGAATAAATTCCACGGTGAAGCTCACAAATACATACACCGTCAGCAAAGTCATTCATGTTGCCACTCTAGTTGCTATTTCCACGTGAAAATTTCAAAATGACCGATTTTCTCAATGGAAAGATCGATCTACAATTTGCATGGCTTTGCTTTAACGATAATATCTCAGCCTCCAACATGGCAATGATGGTAGGTCCCAACACAGTCGCTGCCTAATTCAACCTGCGATTTGGACAAAAAGTTGCACACATGTTCCTACTCAGGTGTACGCTCCCAACTCATTCCTTGTCTCCGATCAGCATGGACATGCAAAAGGATTGCGACTAATACACCTTTTTTACCACAATACACCATCTGGAATTTCAACGCATTGGTACGCAGCTCACAAAAGATTAAGCTCCTGGCAAAAGATGTCTTGGCCCTCCAAATAATCAACGCTTTGATCCCCGTCACATTGGTGGCACACCCAAATTCAATAATATGCAACCATGATGAATTACACTTAGGAAATTAACCCTTGGGATAGGGGTTTCACTCCAGGAAAATGTTATTTCAAAACACCCGCAATAGTTGTAATGAAAAACCTAGAGAGGCCTTTTTAGACCTTGCGGCTAAATGGAATTGATATTCAAACCCTCAGGCTGGCAGGAAAACCAACTCTGATACCACTATAATGTCCCAAATGGAACAAATTGGGGTTTTCTTGAAATTCTAACTCCAAAATGCTTCAGATAAAATTTCCATTCATAAACAGAATATTGCCATGTAAAACCAAAACACCGGAAATTTGATAGAAACAATAAACCCATAAATTGCACGAAATTCATTAAAATATCACAACATGAGGAACAATGAGAAATGCAGCAACAATAACAAAATCTAGCTTTATTTATAGAAATATACACCATACAATAGTTGGGAACGACCCTCCAAGGTATGTGATAACGCTAATGCCGACCTCCAAACTGAAACAGGAAATCAATCACTAAACCTATGGATTCTGAATGAATCCACCAAGGGGAGATGGGTACTCGCCCAATCTCACTGAATCACCTGAGGGTTTCCATCCTGGAGCTACCAATGGAGTAGAGAACCAGGTTCTCAACACCTCACCACAAAGACAATACACAAATCCAAGATGTCTCCAAATGACCTCCTCCTCTTTTATAGATCTGATGGATAGATCTCCAAGCCTCTAGAAGCATCTTATTTTATTGTTTTATTATTATTCTAGAAGCTCCTCCATTGACTTTATCTTAAGTGACCTTTTAATTTTATTTATTTCACTTAAGTCACTTTTGGCCCATTTCCTCCAATTAATTATTTTTCCTTAATTAAATGACTAATTAAAGTCATTTTTAATTAAGGAAAATGGTAAATCACCCACCATACTCTCTTCAGCCATTGGAAGTCACTTCTCAGCATCCCATCCTGTAGATCTTCTCGTTCCAGTTCCAATAAGCTATTGCGCTGATGTGTTCCATCAATTAATCTCCCCGGAATGCCACCTCGAGCATAATTAATTTAGGCCCCATAATAATGCTAATTTTTGAAAGTTGTTGGAATGTGACAGAACGAAAGGCAAACTGTGCGGATGATGAAATATGCCAAGCGAATGCCATCAGATCCCATAAAAACTCCTCAAAACTCCATCGGAACCCCTGATGACATAAACCTGCTCCACTGACCTGGCCATCCCCTGCCTTGGAAATCCACCCTGGTTGTACTATGGAGGAAAATAAAAATGGGTACATTACAACTCGCCCAACCTCACTGAATCACCCAAGGGTTTCCGTCCTAGGGCTACTGCTGAAGTAGAGAACCGGGTTCTCAAACCTCTCATACAAGAAGAATGATCAAATCCACGATGTCCTCCAATGGCCTCCTCCTCCTCTTTTATATATCTGATGGACCCTCTAGAACCTCCTATTTATTATTATTTTAATCAGGGAGCACTTTTCCCTCTTTTATTTTAATTAAAATATTCTTTTTAATGCAGGAAAAGGGTAAATTGGCCACCATGTCTCCTCAAGTCACTGAAACTCACATCTAACCATCCCACCATGTAGATCTTCTTGTTCCGGTTCCGATGAGCTATTACGCTAAGGTGTTCTATCAAGTATTCCTCTTGGAATGCCACCTTAAGTGTAATTAATTGAGTCATGCCGAATAATAACTTTGTTTTCTGAAAGTTGTCGGAATGCGCCAGAACAAAAGATAAATTGTGCGGATGATGGAATATACCAAATGAATTCCATCAGACCTCACAGAAACTCCTTAAAACCCCTCCAAAATCCCCTAGGCCCGCTGATGACACCATCCTGCGCCTGTGACCTGTTTGCTCCCAACTCTGAAAGTCCATGCTAACCATGTCATAAGGAACACCAGAAAAAGGAACATTACAAATCCTCCTACCCCAAGATTTCTTGCCCTCAAGCAATCCAAACATGTGGCCCAACACAACTAAGACCCAATGCCCGGATCCCATACGAACCACTGGGTGATGCTCTACCTCTGTGTCAACCTATCATGAATGGACCCCTCAATGCCCAGATCCCAAACTGATCTCTAACTGTACCTGTCATCAACCAATCCTCCTGGATCCCAATGCCACCATGGCCAATCATCGCCCAAGTCCCATGGCTCAGACTGTGTTGTGTCTCTGGCTATAGTTGTTGCTCCATAAAGTGAATACCAACTCAACAACTCTCTCCAATCCCGCCTCTGGCAAAGGCTGAGGTCAACCCCACTCTGCTAATGCTGAGCTAGTGCTACTGAAATACTGATGAACTGTCGGTCCACATTCCACTACGCCCCTCATCTAAGTGCCCCTACCGTACTGTGCCCCGAACCAAGGTTGATACTCCATCAAAAGGATACCAACTCACGATCTCCCACCAATCTAAGGCATGGACTCCAGTGTAAAGAACAAATCTACTATGCTGATGTTGGTCCACGCTCAACTCATGTTGCTCTACCTAGTCAATAGACAATATCCACTAAGAGAACCCTACCTCTCTCCCTACAATGGGTACGAGTGGGAAAACTGTGTTGCACGCCCTGTCTATGGATTCCTGGAGAGGGTTACTGCCTGGAAATATTGTAGCTCTATTGGTTGCCACTACACTTCATCAATGGGTAGGCCCAAAGATGGGTGCACCAACACCTCTAGAAGATCCTCTCTCACCTATCTGAAAGTTCCATACTCCTCTGGTCTACTCGTCACCTACAAAACTATCTTGTTGGGTCCCAACGCCTCCTAATGACCAATATCTGCAAGCAGGACCTCCCTTGTGGCTACCTGCACATCTGCCTGCTCCCCTCTAACGGTTGGCCCCAAGGGTGTCTGCTCATCCTCCTCCCTCATGGGCCCAATATGAACCTCCAACTAGCTTTCCCCAAGAGGCTCATCATGCATATTGTGCACATCATCCTCCTCAACCGACTCATGCTCCACCATATGTTGCTCATGCTGAACCATCACTGGTGACTCATCATCCTGAATGTCTCCCATAAGGTCCACTGACTACTCACCATACACACCCGAATATAAATATGACCTGTTGTCAACGACTCCACATGACTCATGCTCCTCAGAGACATCTTCGAATGAACTTGTGGACTCGTCCAAAGAAGAATTCCCACCCTCAAAGTCAGAAGGAATCTCCACCTGCTCTACCTCTATCATCTCCTCAGTGTCACTCAAGCATGAGTGATCAAGTCCCCAAGGTCCCTTGCAAATGAAGCAGAGACCCTTCCTCTTCAGCGCATTCTTGCTGCATGATCCACCAAACTTGAGCAGCTCCTCCCTAGTCAACTACCTCCTGAACAACCCAATGTTTTGATCAACCAACATTTCAGCTAGTTCATAAGCAACAGGTGAAACCAGTTGTTCTCTCCTCCAAATGGCCAACAATCTAGCCGGCAACTCCCTGCAAATGTCATCATGATCTCCCATAACTGAAGACAAAATGGACAGCATGTTTGCTTTGACCGTGTCAGGGTGATGTTTCTTAATGTTAAAGAAACATTGGAACATCTGTTGTATCAAGTCATCACACACCAAATCAAGCATGATGTTATATGTTCTAACCATGGCCAATATTTCTAGAACCTCAAGCTTGCCCAAAGGTAGAACCTGCACTATTGTGCAAGTCCTGAAAAGTCTCTACTATTAGCTTGAAAACTCTTCTCATAACATCATCATTGAAAGGAGGTATAGATGTGGTCAGTCTCATGATGTTACTGAGACAAGATGCAACTGGAAGTCTAACCCCTTCACAAGGTTCCTCCAAGAACTTGGGTTGTATGAGAGCAAGCATAGTTGGTTTTAGAGCCCAAATTAGTTTCTTTCCCTCTAATTGTTTCACTTTGGAAAGGAGTGCATCTAGTTCATCTAGTTTGAAAAGGACTTTCCATGTGACCCTCATGTGCTTCAAATCTATCCCAAGTGCAAATATTTTGTGCCCTATTTCCTGCCCCTTCAGCACATCCTTTGGTTGTTCTTTCTGAAGAATGGCATAGACCCCCTTTGAAAAGGGTTTGTTGTTTCTTGTTGCTGGTTTACTAAGGAAATTTATAAAAGCTTGATCCATGTTTTGGCTCAATGATGACAAGACATATTAAACTGACTAATAGTTTTACAATGATAGATCCATGTTTTGGCTCAATGATGACAAGACAGATTAAACTGACTGATAGTATTGCAGTGATATAGTTGTCTCAATATGTAGATTTCTCACGTCAGTACATAAATCTGATCTTATTGACAAGACTCTTAAAGTTTCAGACTAGTAACTGGCTTTCAATATTTGAGCAACATAGACAAGACTCCACCAATAGTACAACATACGACCGATTCAAACACAACAACATGACTCAATTATTACATGGTTTTGACAATAGTATTCATACCATGTATCTCAGCAGCATATAAACCCTCACTGTTAGCCATAAAAACAAATATATCTATTGTTGGTAGCCTACCAACTCTGCCAACACCCCTGTGTTCAACTATGACAATAAACTGGCAATATGACAGCAGTATTGCTACCACTCTATACAACCTTACCTTAAGATACCCCACACTTAGTCATACACTGACATGCCCATGAGACCTCTTATAGTAGCAATAAATAATCAAATGCCAATGATATTTCTAATGACAACCACTTGATCACAAACTAGGTATTAAGCTAAGATAATTATTTGAAGAAATTGAACAGAAAATATCTTTAGAGAGAATACAATGTGATAGATCATGAACCTAGAACTTCTCAGGCACAACGATCAGCCCCGCAAACGAATCCTCAGCCAATAAACTCCTTCAATTCACAGCTACAGGAGGAACTTGCTTCAACTTGCTCAAACCCGATGTGCAACCACAGTTCATCAATCTCTTGCTATCCATACTTCATGGCATAAGTTCTGCAAGCCTTTGTAATGTCACTTGTACACTCCAGCAGCTATTCATTTTTTTTATTGATAATGATCCGCTACAGGTGTCACATCGGAGCACATAACAATTTTAATTCGCAGACACGCATCTTAACCACTCGTCAATCTGAACACAATTGTGCCTAGATCACCAAAGTGCGTTCTGCATTGGTCATGTACCCTTTTAAACTGTGATAGCCCTCCATTCCACGTGCTTCACTACCATTTATTAGCACTAGGCAAATCTACAGACAGGTCAAGCTATCTTGTTGACCGAATTGGCGTGATTGACTCTGACCATGAAGAGGATCCTGGTGTATCATTTCTTCATGCCTAGAATGTGATTACCACAAGTATAAGCAATCTTCTTTTCCGCTTGTTTTCCTTCAACAATTCGATGGCCCTTAACATGGCCTACTGTTGGGTGCAATCATGACTGGAAACCCTCACTCCTTTTCAAAATGAGGGATACAGCCTCTAAATTCATTCACAGCTCCTTATACAATTCTCACAGCAATGAAATAGGAACTCGGTTCAGACAGTTTGGCCATAAAATCACAATTCGGTTGTTGGTTAAGTTATTCGAGCCACCAATGAAGTGCATGGATCTCTCGAATCAATGAGTCTTTGGCCTTAGGCTTCCAAAACAAATTTGCCCACTTTTAATAATTTCATGGTTAATAAAAAAAAAAAAATCTCCGCAAACAATAATCTACGACCCCTTTGAAGATAGTAATGCCGTCATGCAAAACAATTTGGACCTCGGCATCCCACTATAAAACATACGGCTACCAAGTGGCATTGGAGGCTTTTAATTAATTTGGCCTCCAAATGTTTATTTGACCATCACCTCAATAATTTAAGAACTTGTCAACGGACCCCTTAATAATTTTGCCGTTCATGAAGATTTGTTCAATGCTCAAGCTTTTGTGAACACACTGGATCGTGCACAACAAATGACGGTTAATGATGAATAACTGGCTTGCCCAAACACAACTTCGACCTGATGAATGATTGGCCCCTTTTTTTCTTTTTTTATTTGTTCGACAGCTTTTTACTACTCAATATTAGACTCAAATTCGCCAAATCATTAATAGTCACCAAAGAATTTGCTCATGCAATGACAATTTGTCGAGCATTTGATATGCAATCCTTCCAGATCCAATAATCCCTGCAAAGATAATAAATCCTCGGTCTTCCTCTGAAGTTGATCTGTAGTAAAACCCTCAGGCTGGCAAGATGACCAGCTTTGATACCACTACAATGTCCCAAACAGGATATTTTGCAGAAAACTAACTAAACAAAATTCACTCCATAAAATTTTCCATTATTTTAACAGAACATTGCCATGTAAAAATGTAACCATTAGCATGTGGCAAAATAACAACAAAATGAACAGGAACAATCTCAACTCTTATTATAATAGAGACTGGGGTTGACATGCTAATACACAAAATAGCTGAGATGAGAGATTGGCCTCAGAATCTGCTCCAATGCTATCCTAGCCCTCCAAACTAAACTGAATGGCACTACTAATCTCTCCTGTGAATTCTGGATAAATTCACCAAGGGAAGGTGGGTTCTCGCCCAACCTCACTGAATCACCCAAGGGTTTCCGTCCGAGGGCTACTGCTGAAGTAGAGAATCGGGTTCTCAAACCTCTCATGCAAGAAGAATGATCAAATCCAAAATGTCTTCCAATGGCCTCCTCCTCTTTTATAGATCTGATGGACCCTCTAGAGCCTCCTATTTTATTATTATTTTAATCATGGAGCACTTTTCCCTCTTTTATTTTAATTAAAATATTATTTTTACTGCAGGAAAAGGGTGAATTGGCCACCATGTCTCCCCAAGTCACTGAAACTCAAATCTAACCATCCCATCATGTATATCTTCTTGTTCCAGTTCCAACGAGCTATTACACTAATGTCTTTTGTCAAGTATTCCTCTCGGAATGCCACCTTAAGTGTAATTAATTGAGTCAGGCCCAATAATAACTTTGTTTTCTGAAAGTTGTTGGAATGCACCAGAACAAAAGGCAAACAGTGCAGATGATTGAATATACCAAGTGAATGCCATCAGACTTCATAGAATCTCCTCAAAACCCCTCCAAAATCCCTTGGCCCTGATAATGACACCAACTTGCGCCTGTGACCTGTCTGCCCCCAACTCTAAAAGTCCATTCTAACCATGTCATAAGGAACACCGGAAAAAGGAACATTACACAAACCCAAATTTCTTCCACAAAAGAGAGATTGAATTTGTGCCAAATAGTGGAGTATTGACATCAATATATATTGGTTTCCTCATCCGAAAAGGTGCCTTTAATGGTTGAGCCAACTTGTCCTCTAGAGGGCCAACTTGGTCAACTTGGAGACATAAAAACATACTTTTAAAAATTCAATTTTCTTTCTTTTAGAATGTTGAGAAATCTAGGGCAGCTTTAATTAGGGCTTATTTCAAATGATTTCTCTATTCTTCTTCATTATCATTATTATTATGTTTTTTTCATCATCAAGACAATTGCCAAACAAGAAGATTACAGAAAACAATAAAGAGAACACCAGAGACAGGCTCCAAGCCACGAAAAAACCCACAGAGGGGAAACCCTAGATGACTTCTTCTTATAGAATTTTCTTCAAAGGAGACTTCCAAGGCCCAAGACGCAAACAAGAACCTTCCAAGACCAGGCCAGCCATCTTAGAAGAGATATGTCCACCAACCAATGTCTGCAATAGCTTCTGCTTTATTTCAGACCTATGGAAACCCTAATGTCCACAAAAAACTCACATAAGGGAGTTGATCAAGGTGTATTCAAGAAGCAGCTTCATCAAGACATCCTTCCTTTCCTTCGCTAGTGTATTCTTCCTTTTCTCTAGCCTTCGCATTACCTTCTATCCACAAAACAAATCATGAGATAAGATGCCAAGAGTGTGTCTTCAAGTGAGGTCGAAGTCTCGTTTATATAGTCTTTCGCTGGGCTAGAATAGGCCTCTTGGCTGACTTGAGTAGAGGATGGTGAGCCTAATCTTGGAGGTCTTTTAGACCCTTCTAGACTTCAAACAAAAAAATTATTATTCTTGTTAAATGTGCCCAATGGGTCTTTTACATCATGACTTTGACTTTGACTCAAGATAAAACCCCTAGAGCACTCAATGGGTGCTTGGACCTAGGACCAAAAACCATGGGCAAGAAACCCATGCTTCAAATAAATAATTTTCTTTTATAAAAATATTTTTCTTTTTCTTTTCTTTCGACAAGTACAATAATAATTACATCATGTCATGATCCAAAATACAATTATGAAAACTGACACTAGTTACAACTTTCAACATAGAATGCCCAAATGGGACATGACAAAAACAATTTTCTTTTGACTTAAATAAATTCTTGTTGAGTCTTTACAACATGATAAAAATATACATTATGAAGACCAAACCTAGTTACAATTTCAATAATATCAAGGCAAAATATAGAACTAATCTAGTAAGCATGTAAATAATAACACATCAATAAAATAAAATCACACAAGAAATAATGGAAACTAGCTAAGGTTCAAGAATTTCCTTGCTAACATTTAATTTATACCTATGTAGTGTTGAAGAAACTAGGGCACACATAATTAAGTTGATTCTTTGTTACATGATAACAATTTGTGAAGTATCTATACAATTTATCTTAGCTTAATGTTTCCTTCATTATTAGTGTGTATATGTTAGCTTTCATCAAACTGCTATCAAAAACAAAAGAGACAAGAACACAAATATTTGGCTTTTTGTTAGGGCCAAAACCTCTCCCTCTTGGAGAGGAAAACCCACGCAAAATTCTTCTTATAGAGATTCCATTAACGAATACCAAGACCATGACCCTTGACACAATCTACCTCTCCAAGACCAAGACATCAATCCTCTTCTTCTTCGCTTCTGGGATCATCATCCTTGTTGCACCTCTGAGATCATCACTACTGCATTTCCAAGAACTTCATTGCTGTTGCAAGATCATTGCCACACCATGGAAGTCATCACTGTTGAAATCTTCACTGCTTCCTTTTCATCATGTCAACAAGATCCATTGAGATCTTCATTGTGAAAGTCACTATGATAACTGATTCATCATTTCTCCATAGATGAGATTACACTGATTTAGATCATGTCGAGAATGTATTCCCAAAACTGTGATGATCCTTGTCACTTTGTTCTTATTATGTTGAGACAGTATTGCTTCTCACTGTGTTGTAACCTTCTTTACCATCACAGGGTCTCCTTCTTATTATACCGAGATTACCACAGAGAAATCGTTTGGATCTTCTTTAGTATGACAAGGCTATAGCAACATTGTACTGAGATATAAATTGAGATCACAAGGAGACAGATCTAAATACTGTAATGTCCACTGAGACTGTATGTATAGACTGTATTCCTTCATTCACCAAGATAGTAACAATCACTGTCTTCACCGAAATTCCTTTCAACAGAATTATGTCAAGAGTATATGTGTGTCGAGTTCATAACTGGGATAGTATATACATAAGCCGAGGTTGATCCATCCACAGATGACTGCGCTTTTGGAATAGACTCCGAGTTGGTGTGTTGTTGAAGGGTTACTGATTTACACAAGTCTATACACCAAGACTGCTCTTTGTAATGCGAGATCCTTTCTGAGCAGTTTAATTCATCCGAGTTCTTCCTCTCACCCATCCGAGATCCTTATAGAATAGTCTACCTGCACCTTATACCCATCCGAGGTGCAGTCAGACTTTTTTCCCTGATGCCATGCGGATCTGCTCCTTTTTCTCCATGTGAAAACTCAGGGGAAATGCGAGTTCTATTCCTATCATTTGTGGATACCCTAGCCACCTATTTATAGTGGTTGCATCCATATATTTGAGACGACATGATCCCATGAACCGACATGTCATTTCCTTGAGCCAACATGAGTTTCTTCTTGTTTTCGCTTGCAAACTTCTTGGAGGATTATGCTTGGTCTTTGGAGGGCTGCTACACATCTTGTAGGCTAGAATATATTGCACAAAGGCTCTTTAAAGATCTTTTCAATACATAACATGACTCTTTGACAATTAAATAAAAACCTAAAGACATCAAGAAGAAGTCTTTGACCTAATTACACTTCTTGCTCATGAAACCCATGAAGCAAGATATACAATAATAATTTATTACATCATTTACAAAGATCATGTCATTATGAAGACCGAACCTAGTTACATTTTCTTCAACACTCCCTCTTAACTAGGGAGGTATTCATAATGGTACTTGGTCATTCTCAATCCGAAGAATTTCTCATAAGAAGAATTGGATTTGCAATCCATCCTTTATAGCATCGTTTCAACCAACATTGTTTCCATATAGCAAAGCCTTAACTAATAGCTCTATCTCTCAATTAGATCAGAGCACAATGTTGGCGAGACCAATGACTGATAGACACACATCATCATTGTCTCTCTTAGGGTCATACCCACCCAGGTGTTCTCCGAGTATGCCCTAATAGGACTATTCTCATCTTGGGTTCCCAACCCTCAAGAATATCAGTCCTCTTGCCCACTCTTGTCTTGGATGCCCTACCACATCCTCAAAGAGTGTCGAATGCCAAATGATTACACAATCCTCCATTCTTTCTTCCAAACTGAAGACAAGAATGTTGTGTCTAACTCTCCCTCTTAACCAGGGACGAGTTCCAAGTTTCTCTTCACTCAAAAACTTGCTCAAGTTCCTTTACTCATAGGAACCTCCCAAAGCTCCCTCTTACCCAGGGACTCTATCATCAGTGCTTTATAGGGTCTTCTAGTTGATTGATGATACAAGACTTCGATGTCATCAATTTCTTCACATGTAGGACTCAACCATCCATCACTTTCCCTCATCATGTCATCCCGGAAAGTATCGTCCTTGGCTTTACATATGGGCTTCCTTCACAGGGCCATCTATCTTCACCTTTTCTTCTGACAGTGATTCACAAGGTACATAGTTGTGACATTCTTCACAACTCTCCTTACCTTGGTCCTGCACACATACCCAGACTTTTCCAAGAGGTCAGACACCAAAAACAAATCACATATTACCTTTTGGTGATGACCTTTTACCAATGACATCTTCTTGTAGGTATCAACATCTTGCAGACATGTTGACACATCTCCCAACGATATCTATTGTCAAGGGTCTTCATCTTTCAAGACTTCCATCAGAGTCTTCACATCTTTCCGAGAGATTTCCTGGTCAAGTCTTTATGATCTTCTGGATGTTCATTGCCTTCATCATGGTTGCATAATTCACGATCTCTTCCATCCTCACATCTTCCATTTCCAGGAACTTTCAATTAGAGTTCTTCAATAGTAGTCAACCACCTCATACTTCATATGAGGACATATTATGTTGATTTCATCTAATGTGACTTATGTCTTTTTGCATCTTTTCAGAGGAGGAGATCCTTTTCCTTTTTGATCATGCTTGATCCATGTTAACTGCAACCATATATCATGATATTACAATATTAAATACAAATACAAGCAAACATACCTCATTTTTCCTTCAGGCTTCTTCCAGCAGCTTTCTTGATTGAAAAGATCTTCAATCCCTTGATTTGCTTCATTTCTCATGTCATCGGACCATCATCTCATGAATTCCAAAAGTTGGATTTCCTGATGAAACACTTGCTACCTTCTCAAACTAGGGGATCCTTTGCTGAGGTTTCCATCAGAGAATCTTCAAGATCTTGTATATCCCCATCTGGAAAATGTTTCCTTTGTCCTGGATGACTTCTTCTTTTCCTTTAATGTCCAATGAGATTCCCAAGAGCTATGTCCTTCATGATTCCCATATGAGCTCTTGTTTCCATGATGCCACGATGCATCTTCTTACTATGATCATATTTGCAAGGACTTCTGATAGGATCCTTTTGAGAGGGATGCCATCTGATTCATACTTGAGATCTATTACTCCCTCTTTCCTTTAGCTTCCTCTATCCTTTAGATGATATGAACTCCTTTCCTTTGCAAATATTTAAGTCCTTTGTCTTTCTCTGTCTGGCATAGAGACCACAAACTGTTGATTGAGGTAACCTTCTTGTTTATGGACAAATGTTACCTTGCTTAATATTAATATCAATGATGATTATGCTTTCATCATTTTTCCCAGACCTCGCAACTGAGATCTTATGAAGAGTACCTCTTCTATCATTTCCTGTATTTCTTTTCTGTCTCCTTTCTTGCTACATAGAGATGAGAGAACTTTTAAGAGTTCCTTCTCATAAATTCAAAGGAGACTTGTTCACTGACTTCTCTTCTTCATAAGGATTTTGTCAATCCTTCTTGTTCTCTGCAAGGACTTTAGATAACCCATCTATCCTAAAGATCTCCTTGTAATCATGAAGTCAATGAACCAAACTTGATTATAGAATGAAAAGATACTTACTTGATATGTGAAGATGAGATCTTCACCCTGATCATGATGGTTGTTGATGAGGCAGATTTGATGCTTCCACCGGATGAGATCCTTGATAGGAAGATTGCGTTTCTTTTCTTCGAGCTATCTTGATATACAGGTTGTTGACATAGTTGTACGTATGGAACCTTGGAGTACGCAACATTGCATTGGGTTGCTTTTCCATCAGACCATTCAATCTTCTATGTTTGCCTTCAATTAAGTTCTGAGAATCCGAGATTTCAGGACTGAGACAGTGGTATACATCAAGACTATGAGAGGCATCAAAATTGTTGTCATGTATCCTGAGATCTGAAGACTGTTGACATCAAAACCCTTGCTGTTGTTGACTGATATTGTAAACTGTTTCCTTGATTTAGGATTCGATCAAGACGATTCTTTAATGTAGATCTTGCCATCCTTGAGCTTGCTTTGATGCTTGAATCTTGATTCTTGCATGTCTCTTTTCTGCCCTTTCTTTGGTTCCTAAACCTATCCCTCTGATACCATGTTGAAGAATCTAGGCCACACATAATTAAGTTGATTCTTCATTACATGATAACAATTTGTGAAGTATTTATACAATTTATCTTATCTTAATGTTTCTTTCATTATTAGTGTGTATATGTTAGCTTTCATCAAACTGCTATCAAAAACAAAAGAGACAAGAACACAAATTTTGGCTTTCTGCCAGGGCCAAAATCTCTCCCTCTTGGAGAGGAAAACCCATGCAAAATTCTTCTTATAGAGATTCCATCGACGAATACCAAGACCATGACCCTTGACACAATCTGCCTCTCCAAGACCAAGACATCAATCCTCTTCTTCTTCACTTCTGGGATCATCATCCTTGCTGCACCTCTGAGATCATCACTACTGCATTTCCAAGAACTTCATTGTTGTTTCAAGCAGTGTTGCACTAATCGGGAAAAAATTGCGATTAAATCGTTTAATCGCGATTTTTTCAAAAAAACGATTAAATCGAGCGATTTAATCGCAAAAAAAATTTGTAGCCGATTTTTTCAATAAAAATCGCCACTCCATCAGGCAACGCGTGTTTATTAGGAAAAAACGTGATTTTTTTTTTCATTTGGACAGCAGAAAGCGCGCTGGGGTTTGGAGACTTGGAGACGTGAAGACTTGGAGATTTTGGAGCTAAATCAACTACCTGGAGGAGAAAATCGAAGAGTGAGCTAAGGAGGAGACACATTATCTCCATAAAACCAGTATGGGCACCAACGTTTTGTGTTTTCATTGTTTTGTAACTTGGTTTTTGTTTTTTTTATGTTTTTGGTTGGGTTTGGAATGGGGTTTTTGACATTTGTCCAATGTAATTTTTTTTTAGTTTTTTTGGTTGGGTTTGGAATGGGGTTTTTCACATTTGTCCAATGTATTTTTTTTTTAGTTTTTTTGGTTGGGTTTGGAATGGGGTTTCTTAAATTGTATGTAATTTTTTTTTAGTTTTTGTACAATGTAAATAGTAAAATACTAAATTGTAAGTTTGTAACTTGTAAATACTAAATTGTAATCCTTATTTTCCCATAGGTTCACCGAAACACCATTCAAATTTTCAACTTCAAAGTTCAAAATCAAACATGCCAAGGAAATTGGACCCTTTTCTGGGAATTTGGTGAACCTGATGCTCCGAATGATAGAATGAACTTGTCTTGCAAGTTGTGTAGGTACCATATGTGTGGGGGGGGGTACAGATTGAAGTATCACCTTGCACAAATCCCCGGATTTGATGTAGGGCCTTGCACAAAGACAAATCCTGAACTCATCCAAAGAGCCATGAAAGCATTGGAAACTTTAGACCACAATAGAGAGGCCAAAGCAGAAATGAAGAGGCAACTAAAAAAGTCAGCTGAACAAGGAATTGCCAGTGGTTCTACTGCAGCATCAACCAACCCGGTAACTGCCTCATCATTTTTTCTTCCTCGAACCACACCTGGTTCACAGCCATCTATCAGTTCAATGCTAAAAAAAACTAAGAAAGAACAAGCTGACAAGTTGCTGGCAAAATTTCTCCTTTGGAGTGATATTCCTTTCAGCATTGTAACGAATAATCCATTTTTCCAACCTGCTCTTGATGCTATTGCAACTGTTGGCCCAGGGTACAAAATCCCTTCTTATCATGACATGAAAAGCCAGATTCTTCAAAATGAAAAGCTTGACTGCACCAAAATATTGGAGGATTTTAGGGGATCATGGGCACAAACAGGATGCACTGTGATGTCAGATGGTTGCACTGACCAAAAGGGGAGAACCCTTATAAACTTCTTGGTGAGTTTTCCCAAGGGGACTATGTTCATCAAATCTGTTGATGCATCTGCACAAATCAAAGATGCAAGAACTTTATGTGATTTGCTGGATGTGTTTATTTTGGAGGTGGGTGCAGAAAATGTTGTCCAAGTCATAACGAACAATGCTGCAAATTATGTTGTTGCTGACAGGATGCTTATGGACAGGCATCCTACTTTATTTTGGACACCTTGTGCTGCACACTGTATTGATTTGATGTTGGAGGACATAGGGAAAATTCCCTTTGCCAAAGATATTGTTGAGTCATCCAAAAGCATTACAAACTTTATATATAATCATACATCTGTGCTTAGCTTGATGAGAAGATTCACCAACAACAAAGAGTTGGTGCACCTCGCCATTATATGGTTTGCCACCAGTTTCATATCTCTTCAATCCCTATTGAATTCTATGTGGGATGTGAAGAGAATGTTTCTTTTAGAGGAGTGGCGTGCTTTTCCAATGAGCCGCAAACCAGAGGGAGAGGCCATATGCAGACTAGTTTCATACCAAGAAGACTTTTGGGCGGGAGTGCAGGAGGTGTGCGCCATTACTGAACCTTTGGTAAAGGTTCTTCGGTTAGTTGATGGTGAGAAGCCCGCAATGGGCTATTTGTATGAGGCCATGGACAGGGCCAAAGAAGCCATTCGGGCCTACTATGATGATAAGGGAGATGAGGGGTTTCAGAGACAACTCCTCCTATGGGGAGTGATTGATGAACAATGGAACAACACACTCCATCGTCCCATTCATGCTGCTGGGATTTTCCTGAACCCCGCATTTTCTTACGCATGTGGGTTCGTATTTGATGCTAATATCATGGATGGATTCTTAACCTGTGTCCAGAGGATGGTGCGATCCCAGCAGAACGTACAAAAATCTCTAAAGAAATTGAGATAGATAGGATGGCAGGTGGCACATTTGGCTTTGACATGGCTATGACTGATAGGACGATTAAAATGCAAGGGATTTTTTAGTTTGTTTCAAATTTCATTGTCTCTTCAAATTCCATTTTTTTCTTATGTTTATTTAAAATTTTATTGTAGATGCATGGTGGAGAATGTATGGTGCCAGGGTACCCCTTCTACAAAAGCTTGCCATTCGAATCCTTAGCCAAACATGTAGCTCCTCAGGGTGTGAGTGCCACTGGAGTGTATTTGAAAAAATACACAACAAGAAGCGCAATAGGTTAACACTTAAAATTTAAAATATTGCAAATTTCCAAATAAATTTTTGAATTCATTAAACAATATTTTTTTTATAATTATTATTTCATGATCTTTGTACAAGTTGGAGTCCCAAGGACTTAATGACATGGTCTATGTCTACTACAATCTTCGATTGTGGGTGAGGCAACTTGAGAGGACACCTGATATGGAGGCCATCTCATTGGATGGGATTGACACCACTGCTGCATGGAGGGTTGAGGCCGAGAGGCCTCTCATGGAGTCTGTTGATGATTGGTTAGTGCAGGATGTAGTGGAGGGGGAGGACGAGGATGAGGAGGAGTTGAAGCAACAGGAGGAGGAGGTGTCACCACCTGCCCGGGCTACCCCTGCCACCAGCAGAGGATGTGGTCTACCAGTGCCTCCTATAGCTCCTACTTCTAGTTCTTCAGCTTCTAGAGCACAATAGACTCCACTGCCAACTCCAACAGCACCAGCATCTACATCTAGAGGGAAAGGGAAAGCTATCGCATTTTTTTGCAAGAGGGGCAGAGAAAATCAATAGTATTAGACTTTAGTTATTTTGTTCATTTCATTGTATATGACATTATGACTCATGAGATACATTATTATATTTTTGTTGATATTTTGAGGCTGAGTTGGGACTCAGGATTCAGGACTTACTATTTAGGACATGATTCACTGTTATGTGTGATTTTAGCACTAGAAATGATATTAAAAATCTTATATATTAATTCTTTTATCATATTTATGTGTCAATATCTTTATTTTATGTTGTAGATGGTTTAGATATTAAAAAAATTGAAAAAAAATGAATATTTTTGTACCAAACGATTTTTTCCCGATTATTACCAATTTTTTCCCGATTATTACGATTTTTTCCGATTTTTTCCCCGCGCGAATTAATCCTGATAACGATTAGTGCAACATTGGCTGTGACTGATAGGACAATTAAAATGCTAGGTATTTTTTAGTTTGTTTCAAATTTCATTGTCTCTTCAAATTCCATTTTTTTCTTATGTTTATTTAAAATTTTATTTGTAATTTTGTTGTAGATGCATGGTGGAGAATGTATGGTGCCAGGGTACCCCTTCTGCAAAAGCTTGCCATTCGAATCATCGACCAAACATGTAGCTCCTCAGAATGTGAACGCAACTGGAGTGTATTTGAAAAAATACACAACAAGAAGCGCAACAAGTTAACACTTAAAAATTTAAAATATTGCAAATTTCCAAATAAATTTTTGAATTCATTACAGAATATTTTTTTTATAATTATTATTTCATGATCTTTGTACAGGTTGGAGTCCCAAAGACTTAATGACATGGTCTACGTCTACTACAATCTTCGATTGTGTGTGAGGCAAATTGAGAGGACACTTGATATGGAGGCCATCTCATTGGATGGGATTAACACCAATGCTGCATGGAGGGTTGAAGCCGAGAGGCCTCTCATGGAGTCTGTTGATGATTGGTTAGTGCAGGATGTAGTGGAGGGCGAGGAGGAGGAGGAGTTGGAGCAACATGAGGAAGAGGTGACACCACCTGCCCAGGCTACGCCTGCCACCAGTAGAGGATGTGGTCTACCTCCTATAGCTCCTACTCCTAGTTCTTCAGTGTCTAGAGCACAACAGACTCCATTTAGAGGGAAAGGGAAAGCTATGGCATTTTCTCACAAGAGGGGCAGAGGAAATCAGTAGTATTAGTTATTTGGTTCATTTCATTGTATATGACATTATGACTCATGATATGAGATACATTATTATATTTTTTGTTGATATTTTGAGGCTGAGTTGGGACTCAGGAGTGAGGACTTACTATTCAGGACATGATTCATTGTTATGTGTGATGTAGCACTAGAAATGATATTAAACATCTTATATATTAGTTATTTTATCATATTTATATGTCAATGTATTTATTTTATGTTGTAGATGGTTTAGATACTAAAAAAAATTGAAAAAAAATGAATATTTTTGTATGTTACGATTTTTTCCCGATTATTACGATTTTTTCCAATTTTTTCCCCGCGCCAAAATTATCCCGATAACGATTAGTGCAACATTGGTTTCAAGATCATTGTCACACCATGGAAGTCATCATTGTTGAAATCTTCATTGCTGCCTTTTCATCATGTCAACAAGATCCATTGACATCTTCATTGTGACAGTCACCGTGATGATTGATTCATCATTTTTCCATAGATGAGATTACACTGATTTAGATCATGTCGAGAATGTGTTCCCAAAATTGTGATGATCCTTGTCACTTTGTTCTTATTATGTTAAGACAATATTGCTTCGAAGTGTGTTGTAACCTTCTTTACCATCACAGGGTCTCCTTCTTATTATACCAAGATTACCACAGAGAAATCGTTTGGATCTTCTTTAGTATGACAAGGCTATAGCAACGTTGTACTGAGATATAAATCGAGATCACAAGGAGACAGATCTAAATATTGTAATGTCCACTGAGACTGTATGTATAGACTGTATTCCTTCATTCACCAAGATAGTAGCAATCATTGTCTTCACCGAAATTCCTTTCTACAGAATTATGTCAAGAGTATACATGCATCGAGTTCATAACTGGGATAGCATATACATAAGCCGAGGTTGATCCATCCACAGATGATTGCGCTTCTAGAATAGACTCCGAGTTGGTGTGTCGTTGAAGGGTTGTCGAGATACACAAGTCTATACACCAAGACTGCTCCTTGTAATACGAGATCCTTTCTGAGCACTTTAATTCATCCAGGTTCTTCCTCTCACCCATCCGAGATCCTTATAGAATAGTCTGCCTGCACCTTATACCCATCTAAGGTGCATTCAGACTCTTTGCCCTGATGCCATGCGGATCTGCTCCTTTTTCTCCATGCGAAATCTCAGAGAAATGCGAGTTTTTTTCCTATCATTTGCAGATACCCTAGCCACCTATTTATAGTGGTTGCGTCCATATATTTGAGCCAACATGATCCCATGAACCGACATGTCATTTCCTTGAGCCGACATGACTTCTATTTATGCATTTAATTCATTTTTGGAGCCGACATGATGAGTTTCTTCTTGTTTTCGCTTGCAGACTTCTTGGAGGATTATGCTTGGTCTTTGGAGGGCTGCTACACATCTTGTAGGCTAGAATATATTGCACATAGGCTCTTTAAAGAGCTTTTCAATACATGACATGACTCTTTGACAATTAAATAAAAACCTAAAGACATCAAGAAGAAGTCTTTGACCTAATTACACTTCTTGCTCATGAAACCCATGAAGTAAGATATACAATAATAATTTGTGACATCATTTACAAAGATCATGTCATTATGAAGATCGAACCTAGTTACATTTTCTTCAACTAGTGCCTAATGGCTTTCCTATTTAGGGTAGCGGTAGTTTTTCACTGTCCAAATGAACAATGCAAAAAGAGTTTTCACTTGCAATCTTGACAATTTAGTAAGGACCTAACCAAATACTTTCAAACTTACCATGATTACCTAGTTTTTCTCCCTTTTTGTTCCATGGTAGTACCAAGTCCCTAATCTAGAAATCTTTCCCACGAGGTTTTTGTCAAATTTCTTCTTGGTTATCGCTTGGCTCTTGACACGGTGATCGAAATCTTTTCTCTAGCTCTTGACATGGTGATCGAAATCTTTTCTCTGGCTCTTGACATGGTGATCAAAATCATTTCTCTGGCTCTTGTCCAATTGAATTCGTTGTGAAATTATGTCCTACACAGCAGCAATGTCTATAAAAAAATGTTATAAAATATGATATACAAGAAGTTTCAAATGGATAAGAAAAGTTACTTCCATCTCATACACTATCTCAAATGGGCTTCTCCCAGTGGAACCTTCCTTAGTAATCCTATCATCCCATAGAGTGTACTTGATCTAACTATCCCACCTTTTGTTTTCACCAATAGTATTTTTTATGATATTCATTAAACTTTTGTTGCTAGACTCGGCGAAACCTTTTCCCTATGGATAGCGATTTGAAGAATGAGATCAAATAATGTTGTAGTCAAAGAAAAAAGTTGATACCCTTGTGGATTTAAATGCTTTGGCATTATCTCTCACAATTTTAGAAGGACTCCAAATCAAGTGATGATTTTATCTTCAAGAAAATTAACAACTATCTCGTTGGTCGCCTTCTTGATGGGTATGGCCTCCACCCACCTAGTGAAATAATCCATAGCCCCATTGTTGAAATGGTGCCTGCACTACTATCGATTGTAGAGGTAAAGTCACCATTTTTTGCTTTTTGTGAAGAATTGGCATGATTGACACTCTTTGACAAACTTATAAACATCTATAAAGAACGATGGCCAATAATAGCCACCCCTGACGATCTTATGCATGATTGTTCTAGTTGTATGATGACCACTACATAATCCTTGGTGAAACTCCTTAATCAAGGTATGGCACTTTTCTAGATTAACACAACTTAATATCAACCCACGAGGATTTCTCCATGACAATCCCTAATTAATAAAGCAATAATTAGAGGACTTTAACCTCAAAGATCTACGATCATGCTTGTGAAGGTGTCGAGGACTACTCAAATGCTTGAGATAATAAATTACCAATCATTTTGCTCTAACTCTTGAGTAATTGTGCTTATCATGGCACACTCTTCATTCTTAAGCCTAAGGGCTTCCTCATTACCTTCGGTCATAAGCTTTGCAAGTCCTTGACCTCTAATAATTTTTGTGGCTCTAACCTCTAGAGCATATTCTTGAATTTTCACTACCCACTTTCCTCGTGCTCCTAAACAATCCTATTGTGATAAAATCTCCTTTACCACAGGATGAGGAACAAATGCCATGATTCTTGAATAACCCACGTAAATGAAAATGCTTTAATGATTTTATTATAGCATAAGCCTATTTCTCCACAATGGTGTAATTAAGCTGGAAAACTTCTTCATAATTGTCATGGGTTGTGTTGACCACTACGTGTCAATGACCCACAACAGTACACCCCCTTTTTTCGCAAAAGGGATAATGCCTGATCAATGTGTTCGTGCCATACAACTATCATCATCAGTTTCACTTCCAAGATATTATGCAAACCCTTTTTGCATGTGTATAATGTAAATAATCTCAGCAGATCCGTGTCGTGTATGTAATTGCCTAGGTAAACCTACTTTTCTGGTGATGATCTACATTCCGGGAGGTTTTTTGTCTCACTAATCCATTCTCAAATGGTCAGCAGAGTTTTCCTTCAGTCTTACCCCAGAGCCGGAATGGATTTTGTCATTGGGATCTTAGGCGAGTCCTAGTGTTCTAGATCGAGTTTATGTAAAAGTGATTTGGGAATAATCCTAACTATTTGGTTAGGTTATTTTATTACAAATCGTTTGGTCTGTTGGATTATATTTGTGTCGCAGAAATGGGTAGTCTGTGAGGGTCTTTTACAAATGGGTTTTTCCCCTTGAGATGTAAAAAATATGAAAATCATGATGTAAAGTGTCTTGAGGGTTAGAAAAATAATTTATCCCCTCATAAGTTAATTAATTAAATTTTCTGGCCAAAAATAATTAAAATCATAAGCCAGAAATTTAATTAATTATAGGTCCTGGGTAAATTTAAATTCTCCAAAGGCAAAATTCGTCAATCCTTAAAATTCAAATTTTAAAAGGTCCCGGAACAAAGGTAAATTAATTATTTTGCTAAATTTTAAGCCTTTGGTCCCTGGAGGTTAAGTCAAAGTCAATTTTTTGAGGAAATTAATTCAAAAAAATTATTTTTGAGTTAATTAAAATGCATTTAATTGAAAAATTCGAATTTCCTCAAGAATTTAATATTTCGACAGATGAGATTAAAATAAATTTTAATCCTCAACAACGATCAAAATTGCTTTGACGAGGATCACTAAAACTAGCCGTTGGAGGATTTATCTTTAAATAGGAAGTCAATCATCAGCCAATTCATTCGACCTTTGAGTCGTGTGTTAAGCGAAAAGCTCTTGTGTAATCTTTTTATGAATAATAAAGAAAGAATTTGGAGTTAATCTTCGCCGGTGTTACTCTTCGTGGAAATACTATAAGAGGTGTCGTTTTTCATGCGTAATTTTTTTTACCCATTAATAATAGCTTATGAAGAGTGATTTGAGTACAGGTATCTTGCTTAGTCACTGGGGTTTGAATAATAATCTAAATTCTGAACGTAATAACAGATATCTCTATTTCTCTGAGTTTTATTATTGTTTTCTCGCTCTATTTTGATGGTTGAATTGAGTTTTGTAGGAAAGTCTTGATTTTTAGATCATCGAGCGTTCGAGAAAGTTTTCAGTTGGACCAGCCAACTCCCAATCCATGTTTTCTGAAGAGCCCAATTTAATTTGATCTCGGGCTTATCATAAGGTTTTTATTGGTAATGCAAGGGTTTTGAACTAAGCACCTCCTTTAAAATTCAAAAATTTAATTTTTTATGTGCGAAATTGATGAATCTGGTTGTTGAGAGCCTTAGATTATCAAATCTGGGAGCGGAGTTGGACTCACACTCCTCGGATCTGATAGATCTGTCATTCTTGTGCATGGATCTGTAAATTATTTTTGGGTTTTTGACTTGGGTTTTTATGGGTTTTAGTTTTATCATTGTATATATCGTTTGGGTGTTTCTTGTTGTCTTGCAACGACAGATTTGAGAAAGAAATTTGTATAAAGTCCATATCTAGGCCCTAGAGGGTAAGATCTGGATCTTTGGGGTTCATCAACATCATTTTGCAGGAATATTATTTCAAGTTTATTTTGCGGTCTAAGGTTTTCAAAAGGTTTTAAATCTAGAAAATTTTACAAGGGTTTCAAATAAATCTGAAGCAAAAGGATTTGACATTTTAATCAGGATTTCTAAAACAGTGCGAAACACTCATGTAAAAGAATATTGAATGAATTGATTAACCAAGAGCCAACAGCTCAATGATAATACAAGGATATTTACAATAATAGAAACATCAGGTTTCTATGTAGAATATAGAAACAAACAGTTTCATCTAAGAAACTGCTAAAAGAATAAAAGTAGCAACAGCTAAAAGACTGAGAATTAAATACTAAATAGAGATATTCTAATACCCTCCCTTAATGCTCAATCTATTTACAACACCAATAGACCTGCGGAATTTTACAAATTTATCAGGACCAAGAGGCTTGGTGAAAATGTCGGCGGGCTGCTCTGTTGTGGGAACATAGTGCAACTGAACTGAGCCGTCTTCAACCAGCTGTCGAATGTAGTGGCAATGAGTTTCCACATGCTTTGTTCGTTCATGAAAGACTAGATTGAGCACTCCCTGATTATCACAAAACAAAGAAGTAGGCCCTGTCTGGACAACATGCATATCTGCAAGCATACGACGAAGCCAAACTGCCTCACAGGATGCCTTAACTGCTCCCCGATACTCTACTTCTGTTGAGGAGAGAGCCACTGCCTGTTGCTTCTTACTAGTCCAAGTAACAGCACCAGATCCTAGACTAAACACATACCCAGCTGTAGATTTACGGTCATCAACCGAACCGGCCCAGTCAGAGTCAGTGTAGCCACTGAGAATAGGATTGGAGCTGCGAGTATATAAGAGGCCATAATCAGAAGTACCACGCACATATCGTAGCACCCGCTTTGCTGCTATCCAATGATCAGCTTTAGGAGCTGACATAAAGCGAGAAATGTAGCTTACTGCAAAACTGATGTCAGGTCTGGTAGCAGTAAGATAGATGAGACTGCCCACTAATTGCCTGAATAAAGTTTCATCCACAAGGGGAGAGGATGACTGTGCTGAAAGTTTGAGCCCTGGTTCCATAGGAGTCGTGGTCGGTTTGCAATCCTGCATTCTGAACCTTTCCACAAGATTTTTGGCATACTTGGACTGAGAGAGAAAGATCTGATTTTCAGTCTGCCACACTTCAACCCCCAGACAATAATGAAGAAGTCCCAAGTCTGTCATCTCAAAAGTTCTGCATAGATCTTGTTTGATCCCATGGATCAAATGTGCAGAGCTGCCAGTAATGATAAGATCATCCACATAGACAACCACAAACAAGATATCATCACCAGTATGCTTGATATACAGGTTTGCATCAGATGGGCTCCGCTGAAAACCCTGATCTGTCAGGTACTGATCAATTTTCATGTACCAAGCCCGAGGAGCTTGTTTCAATCCATAGATTGCTTTAGCTAACCGACACACTTTCTGTTCTTGACCAGCAACCTTGAATCCTGGAGGCTGCGTCATGTAGACTTCTTCTTGAAGATCACCATTTAGGAAAGCACTCTTTACATCCATCTGATGAACTTTCCAATTGAACTGAGCGGCTAGGGCAAGAACAAGCCTTATGGTACTCATCTTGGCTGTAGGAGCAAAAGTCTCCTCATAATCTATGCCTTCCTTTTGTGAGAACCCTCGAGCCACAAGACGAGCTTTATACTTGTCTATGGTTCCATCAGCTTTGTATTTCACTTTATACACCCATTTGTAGCCTATGGGCTTTTTTTCGGCAGGAAGATCAGAAAGTGTCCAAGTGTGATTCTTCTGAAGACTCTGGAATTCG
The DNA here is from genome assembly GCA_031772625.1 of Pinus tabuliformis. NCBI lineage: Eukaryota > Viridiplantae > Streptophyta > Pinopsida > Pinales > Pinaceae > Pinus > Pinus tabuliformis. The sequence goes on along the minus strand of CM062813.1, from coordinate 262,219,109 downwards.
ACTTCCATAGCCTGTTCCCACTCAGATGTACCCTTAGCCTCTGAATAGGTTTGAGGCTCAAAAATACTGTGTAGGTTAGCCATAAGAGCAAAATTGACTGTAGATTGTTGTTTGTTCTTATGTCTAGAAGTTCTACCTTTAAGGAGCTCATCATCCCGGAGATCACCTATGGTTTTAGCCCACCATTTTGGCCGAAGAGAAGAAGAACCTATATCAGGAGTAGAGGAACCAATATCAGGAGGAGGTGGAGAAGGCTCAAGAGCAATAGGGACAGCAAGAGGAGGATTAGCTTCTGGAGGAAGCTCAGATAGAGTATTATCAAATACTGATACTACATCATCCCTCCCATCAGGTGGACTGACTGCTCAGAAGAACACTGTGAGGCTGATCCTCAGAACGCTGCTCAGAAGAAGAAGACTGAAAGAATCCTCTGTCTTCATCAAATACTACATCTCGACTGAAGCTAAGACGACCAGTGGCTATATCTATTAGTCTATAGGCCTTGTGATGATCACTGTAACCTGTCATCATGAGTTTCTGACTTTTGGGATCCAACTTAGAGCGCTTAGCAGATGGAATCCAAACATATGCAACTGAGCCAAATACTTTGAGATGACTGATCTTAGGCTTACGACCAGACCAAACTTCTTCAGGAGTCTTCCCTTTAACAGCCTGAGTAGGTGATCGGTTAAGAAGGTAAACAGCAGTAAATACTGCTTCAGCCCAGAATTTGTTTGGAACACTCCTGTGTTGTAACATGGAACGAGCCATTTCAACAACCGTGCGGTTGCGACGCTCGACAACACTGTTCTGCTGGGGAGTGTAAGGTGTGGTTAATTGACGTTTGATGCCATGAATATCACAGAAGTTGGCAAAAGCTGAGGAACAAAATTCCCCCCCATTGTCGGTCCTAAGGGTCATGATATTACAACCAGATTCTTTTTCAACTAAGGTTTTAAACTTCTGAAAGGTACTAAGAGCATCAGATTTATTTTTTAAAAAATACACCCACATCTTTCTACTGAAGTCATCTACAATAAGTAAAAAATATTTGCAAGCAGTGATAGAAGCTGTATTCATAGGACCACAAATATCAGCATGAAGTAACTGAAGTACCTTAGATGCGCGCCAAGATTCTCCATTTTTGAATGAAGACCGATGTTGCTTTCCCGCTTGACAGGCGCTGCATACCCCCAACTGCTGAGTCTGAATATCAGGTAATCCTGACACAAGTCCCTCCCGAGAGAGCTGAGAGAGATACTGCATATTGAGATGCCCATATCGCTGATGCCATAGAGTGCTGATGGGAGAGACACGTGCTGCTAGAGCTACTTCTGGAAAGTCACCGGTGTCAAGTAGCCTGTATAGACCATGGTCCTCTAGGCCAACAGCCACTGTTAGACTGGTCTCCCTGTCAATGATGGAGCACTTGTGTGCACTGAACACAACATCAAGCTGAGGAGAATTCCTCATAATCTGGCTGACAGATAGCAGATTAATCTCCATACCAGGAACATAGTATACATTTAGAAATATGAGCGTGCGTCCACCAGACTGAATTTGAACTGTACCCCTGCCAGCTACATTGTACTTTTCACCTCCACCAAATACCACTGAATCACTGAAAGGTGAGAAATCAATAAACCAGTCACGCCTGTGAGAGAAGTGGCGTGATGCACCAGAATCAATGTACCATGCAGAGGAAGGAACATGTTCTGAAGACCTTTTAGCCATAAAGGCATAAAAGGCAGAATCTGTCTGCTCGGAATGTTCTGCAACATTTGCTGTCTGATTTGGCCCTCCCTGTTTCTTCTGTTCAGAAGCAATCCTCTGTCGGCAATCTTTCTTCATGTGACCGAACCTATGACAGTAATTACACTGCACACTTTTCTTCCTAGCAGGATCAAAAGACTGAGGAGAACCTTTCTGCTGAAAAGACTGAGAGGACTGGTATTTTGCAGCAAATGCATTTTCCGAGGGCACTGATGAAGTACCACTATCAAACTGCTGTTTCCACCGATCCTGCTGCAGAAGTTTGGTACATAAATCTGGAAACTTCAGATCAACATTTGTGGTTGTAATGTTGAGTGTTTCTATGAAGTGTTCATAAGATTTTGGTAGACTCTTCAGAGTAATGACTACCATATCTTCTTCCTCCATGGTCCGACCAATGGCTTCAAGCTGATCTCGAATGTCTTTAATTTTGTTGAGATGTTCCTGTAAAGACATATGTTCATCCATCATGATAGAGAACAACTGATTTTTGAGAAAAAATACTCTGCTTTTGTCAGATGTCTCGTGCAGTTCTTTCAACTGTTACCAGATTTCGGCAGCGGTCTTGCCAGAGGGAATCTGTGGTAACTGATCATCAGCGACAGAGAGCTTGAGAAGCATAACAGCCTCCCGATTTCGATCATCAAATTTATCTTGATCGGTACCAGCTGTACCGGGACGAGGCTCTTTGCCCAAAATGAGCTGATCAAGACGCCTGTATTCAAAAATGGTCAGCATTCTTTGTTTCCAAATGTTATAGTTGCTGCCATTAAAGCGTTGATTTCCTTCTAACATCAGATTGGTGAGCGTGGCCATTTTCCCAAAGTTAATACAGAAGTCTGACACACAACAAAGTGTAGCTGCCTGCTTAAAAATCTTCTTTCAAGATGACTGTACCAAATTGTTAATAAATTCTGTTGTGAAAGAAATAGACTTGCACAAAAAAAAATTACTCAGATCTGATCACGCCACTTTAAAAATGACTGTGATGCTGGTTTGATCACGCTTCAAAAAAATAACTGTGATGCTTATTCTGGTCCCACCGCTTCAAATAAGATCACAATAAACTTTAATCCAATTGCTAAGCAAAAAACGTGAAGCTGGAAAATACCTTTACGTGAAACTGCCGTCACGTGATCTGAAGGATCTCGATCTGTTGAAAACCCCTGATTTCTCAGCAAATAAATGGTGGCTCGGATCTCGTCCTGCACGTTTTAGCTAAAATATATATACGAATTGCGGGCACAATCGGGTCTCGGACGGACTCGATCTGGAGAAAAACGTGAGCCAATGCTTCGGACGCAAACACTTTGGCTTTGGTTCAGGCCCTCGAGACAGTCAATGTAATACCACGGAACGTCAATGTAATACCACGGGACGTGATTCGTTCTTACCGTAACTTTGATTTGATTCGGGCGTGCGATTACTGATATATTCCCGTGAGCGAAGACTGAGCGTCGAACTGTGTGAGCGAAGAGTGTGTTGCCACGTTCCCGTGTGGCAAAGCAAATCGGAGGATCGATACAGCGTTCAGGTGCTTTCGCCGGTCGAATTTTTGGTGCTGCTGGAACTCGGGTCGAATTTTGGTGCCGCTGGAAAGTGCCGGAATTTTGATATGTTTCTGGCGTGCCTCGATTCGAATGGATCCGGAATCCTCCTCAGAACAGACCCCACAGCTCTGTTTCGAATCTTGATTCTTCAAAGGCGTCGGCGGTCCTGCACGGCTTCCAAATTCGTTGATCGGGTGGCCACAAAATAAACACGACTTCAAAACAAATAAACTGTTCACGATTCTGAGCACCGCCACAAATTTAAATCCTCATAAAATGATAATGCAGGAGATGAATCCCTTTCTGTATCGAGATTGACGACTGTAAGCTTTTATCACAATGAGCAAAGCCGAGGCTAAGACTCAGTGAAGGCTACCTGGCTTACAGAGGGCTCGACCTTAGAAAGGAATGAAGATCAAGAAATCTACAGACCCTGAGAGCAGTTTCGAAATGAACTACTGAATTTTTCAATCTATGAAAAATTATTTCGAAAAAAAATCCCTGTGCTCTGATACCATAAAACAGTGCGAAACACTCATGTAAAAGAATATTGAATGAATTGATTAACCAAGAGCCAACAGCTCAATGATAATACAAGGATATTTACAATAATAGAAACATCAGGTTTCTATGTAGAATATAGAAACAAACAGTTTCATCTAAGAAACTGCTAAAAGAATAAAAGTAGCAACAGCTAAAAGACTGAGCATTAAATACTAAATAGAGATATTCTAATAATTTCTGAGGTTTTCTGGCTACCATTTGTCTGATTTCTTTGATTTGCTGCCAGGTTTTTGGGGTTCATTATGCAATTTCGAAAAAAAAAATTAGAACCCTTTTGCTGCAACATTCCCGCAATCATTTTTTGCGTAGCCTCCTTCCTGCAAAACGTGTTTCTTAAACACTTACTGCTTACAAATCCGCAACTCCATTTAATTGTTGTCTCTTCTCCATACATTGCCCATCTTTTTCCTTCATTAAACCGCAGTCAAACCCTCAGCTCCGGCTCCATAAACCCTCGTCTGCATTTCCCTTTGCACGCTGCTACTTCTCCCGCATCCCTTCCTCTATCCGCTGCATCCTACACGCTACTTCTTCTCCAGCATCCTTTCCTCTACCCATGGCATCCATTCATCTGCTGCTCTCAAGCTCCTTCTACCATAAACCCTCGTTGTCTGTCACCATTCCCTGCGATTCCTTCATCCACCGCCTGCGTTTTTTACCTTCCTGCATTTCTTCTCATTGCCTAAACCCTCGCTGCGTACCATCTAGCCTTCCCTTTCCGCAACAAATCTGTTCTTGCCCTCGTCGTCCTCCATTCCTCAGTCTCCCCGCAGTCATCCCCATGTCCTGCACATCTAGCTCCCTCGAAATCGCTCCTCGACCTGCAAACCTCACATCCTTTCCGCCCACGCTGCTGTCATTGCTTCCCCTCGAACCTTGCAGTCTGCTTCGAGCCCTCCTTCCGCCGTCGTCCAAGCCTCCGTCGATCTGCAAACCTTCACAAGCATCCATCCCTCTGCCGTCAGCTACACTCCTACATTCGTCATCGAGCCTTTCAACCTGCATACGCACAACAGCAAACAAAAAACATTCGACTTTTTTTTATTATGTATGAGCTTGGTTAGGCTAGATTTGGTTTTTATTTGTTTTAGTGTTTCGGTTAGGGTTAGTTTAGATTCTAATATTTACAACTTTCCTTTTTTAATTTTTTGCCTTAGATTCATTTTTTTTAAATTTCGATTTTCTATTTTTTTACTTTTATTTTTTAATTTTTTTATTTGACTTTATTTTTTTGTTTTTACTTTCGTTTCATTTGATTTCATTTAAAAGAAAATCTAAAACATTTAGAAAAATTAAAAAGCTTTTTATTTTTTTGTGACATTTGATTTTGTTTTTATATTTTGATTTTTTTACAAAATTAAAAATCATAAAAAATCCTAAAATTTTTAAAATCCAAAAAATTAAAAAGTTCTAAAAATTTTAAAAAAATAAATAAAAATTAAAAATCTAAAAAGATTTGAATTTTTCTTGTGACTTTGGGATTGAGGATAAAATAAACGAAAGAGGGATTTACGCTTTCACATTTAATATTTTAATGTGGCCTATGGCCCACTAAAATTTTAATTTTTAACCCTTTGATTCATTTTAATTTTGTCACATTAAAAGATTGTGATTTTTTCATTCGACTAATTGCCTAAGGAATAATTAAAATACTAATCTAAAGTTCCTTGGTGTTGGTGATTAAATGCATTTTCATGATTTTTCTATGGTCAAAGTGCAAATAGTGTTTTAAACTTTATATTGGCTATAGGAGAAAGTTAATTAATTCTAGATCTGGGTCATTAATGAAAATCATATTAAATTTGGAATCTCTTGCATGATGAGTTTTGGACGTTTATATTGGTCATTCATGATTGTTACTATTCGTCACATATTGAAAAATTGTTCTGGATAACTTGTTTTTACTTAATCTACGGTTAATTGAACATAAAGGCATTGGTCTATAATCATTTCTATCTTGTGGTCATGTCTTGGTTACATTAGTGTTTAATATATTCATCTGAGTTAATCAAGACTCATTTACATTCGTCAAGTTGTCCATCTTTAAGTCTCCTAGAGTCTGTGTTCCAGAGGTTTTTCTCATTCATTCACCTTAGGGACTACCCCCCTTGACTTGTCTAAGAGAGAGTCTAAACGGAGTAAGGATTAGAGTGACAGCCCTTACTCTAAGCATTGTCACGGTGCCTAGACACTTTGTGCGACAATAGGTTGTTCATAACATTACACAGTCCAAAGATTACACAGTTCTGTAAGATTTTTTATAGCCACAGCTCCTGAACATGATATTATCCTTTTTCATCTCTCATCAGCATGATTGACGACCATGGAAACAATTTCAAACTGAGAGATATGAAAACAAACCTAACTGTAACGATGGCAACAGCTGATGACTTTGAGTATCTTGTGTGATGTAAAAGTTTACCGACTCGGGGGGAACAGGTGCTTTATAAAGTTTCCCTGAAATGGTCAGAAAAAAGACACTATAACACATGTTGACAAGTGCAATAGGCAGTGTTGGAAATGTTTTCAGTAAAGTACCAAAAGAAAAGGTAAAACTACCTTTTCCACTTTCAATAATGAACTCGAACGTTGTAGATAAAGCTTTATGTAAATATCCCCTCACCACGTCTGCAGTTATCAAATACTGTATCAAATCAGAAGCAAAAGTATTCAGCATTGCACAGAAAGAAAGATAGTTGTAAGAAGGTTAAAAACTTCTTTAATAGCAATTGGTTCCTTGACTAATCAAAGACAGGAATGAGAAATGCTTCTCTCTCCTGACATATTATAAGCAGTGACCTACAAGAACAAAAAAGCATCTAGAAACATTTCATAAAACATCAAAAAGGACTCATAATATGATCAACATGCTTAACCTGAATGCTGATGTTTGAACCATGACAAGTCTCATAAAATCTATCAGGATCTCCACCCACTGGCACCTCCAATGGCACAGAAAATGGTATCTGTGAAATGTGGGCAATAACTTATTAGTGCTAAATAGGCATCTGATATAAGTTTTAGTTTATTTTATGGCTCAAATAATGGGAAAAAAAAACCCATCAAAGAAGCAAGTAAGATCTGCCAGTTTCATCTTCATAAAACGTAATGGATCTTCACTAGTCCTTTAGGCCATAACGATGTTAATTATATTTGTTTGAGTTTTCAATGGAGTTATGACAGCTTTATAGGAAACATACATCTCTCCAAGAAAAAGCCTCTTTGTTACAGACTAGGTGTTTATTCCAAGTAATTTGAATTGATTACTACAATCTGAACATTAATCAAACAGAATTGATTAGCCTCTGACAGATGCCCTCATTTATACACAAGCGGTAGGTATGACAAGAAAGGAAAAAAAATTATTAATGTCCAGGCAACCAATATAGGTAAATGGGGCTATAAAGTATAAAGTGGCATACACGATGTGGAAGTGTCAAACACGACACCTATATGCAAAAAGAGAGAGAATATAAAATATAAATAGCAAATATTTGATTAACTATAGCATGGGCATTAATGAAACCAGACTGATTAACATCTGACAGATTCCCTCATTTAGACAAGAAATCTGATTAATGTCCACAAGTGACCAAAAGAGGTCAATAGGGTTTGTTATCACCAAAAGTGGGTAATCCCATAGGAGAAAAAATTTCTCCTATCTTGGACAGACAGACAGCCAGCAGCCCTATACATTGCTCAGTTATGATGATATGCCACATTTCTCCGCCATTTGCAATGGTCATACACCACTCACCATCCAGTGATATTCAATATGTGGAAGTGTTAAACACAACAACTATATGCAAAAAGAGAGAGAGTATAAAATATAAATAGCAAATATTTAATTAACTATAGTCTGGGGCATTAATGAAACTAAATTGATTAACATTTGACAGATGCGCTCATTTATACAAGAAATCCGATTAATGTCCACAAGTGACCAAAAGATGTCAATAGGGCTTGTTACTATTGGAGAACCAAGTAGGGCTGCTATTTATACAATTCTCTTTATCCTTAATAAAAGTTTGTGAACTTATATTTGTTTCTTATTATTCTAGTTAGGTTCTTTTCATCAAACAATTATCAAGAGCATAAACAATAAAGACAATAGACATAAGAAGTAAGCTCCAAGCCAGGGCAAAACCCCTCAAAGGGGAAAACCCAAAAGAATCTCTTCTCTTCTTATAGAATCATATCAAATGACAAATCCAAGACCCAAACTTCAAGATCAAGACCTCCTCCAAGCACCAAGTCAACCCTCTAAAAGATCTCCTTCAAGACAAGACAAGATCAATCAAAGTCAATGAAGGTTAACTTCCTTAAGGTTTGCTTCAATCAATGTTTCAGCACTCAATTCAGGCCTGCAACTTTTGGCCCCACAACAACTGCAGAAACCCTAGAATATTTCGAACATGTGAGAGAAAATGATCACAAAATTCAGATTTTTGGTTTCTTCTTGAGATGCTTCCCTCTCCTAGACTTTTGCTCTCCTTTTCTTCATCTTTCTTGACTTAGATCAAACTGCAGAAGTGTGTCCAAATGGATCGAACTCTCTTCCTTTCTATAGCCTTCTCATGAGGTCGAATAGGCCTCTTCGAGGCTGATTTTTCATAGTTAGGGCCAACTTGGTCATGGAGGTCTTTTTGACTTTCTAGACTCAAAAATAAATTCTTTTACATGCTACAATTTGCCCAAATGGATCTTATACAAATAATATTGACTCTCTTGACTCATGACAATTATTCTTATGACTTGACAAACCCTAGGAGCATGAAATGCATGCGTGACCTAGTTGACCATTTAAAAGAAGCAACCCATGCTTGAAAATAATATTTTTCTTTCTTCTTTTGATTGTAACATAAGATATACATAATGACATGAGTATAATGACAATTATGAAGACCGAAACTAATTACATTTTCCAACAGTTATCACCAAAAGGGGGTAACCCCATAGTTTTAATTTTTCACATGTTCTATGTTGCAATAATTACTTGAAACAATTTCATTCACCCCAGTAACAGTTAAGCAATTATCAATAGAATAGTAAACAATAATGCATAATAGAAGAAAGCCAAGCACAATGAGACACAGAGATTTGGTCAAAGACAAGGGCAAAACCCCACAAGGAGGAAAACTGAAAATTAATACTTCTTCTTCTTAGTCAATCAATGTTCAGCATGAGATACATCGTCCAATAGTACATCCATAAACCAATCGAAGTCAAACTTTGACTTTCCAAGTCAACCAATCAAATGAGAGAGAGATAGTCAAATCTAGTCAAAGATAATATTCTACAACAAAGGAACGAATATAAACTTGTGGAAGATAGTCCACCTTAGCCAACGAACCTCCTAAAATTCTCGGTCAAAATCAAAATCAACCCGACAGTCTTCTCCGTACCATATCTCTAATATAGTGGTACTTGATCTTGATGTGCTTCAAAAGTTCAACCTATCATGGAATACTGGATTCTTTAAAAGTTTGAACCCACTTTGATTGTCACAGTATATCACAGTCGTATCTGGCACATGATCAAACAACTCTGCAAAGAGCTTCTGCAACCACACTACCTCACAGCTAGCCATACTAGTTGTAATATACTCTGCCTCAGTTGTACTGAGAGCGACAAATTTTTGCTTCCTGCTCATCCAAGAAATCATGGCAGATCCCAAGCTAAAGCAACACCCTAATGTGCTCTTCCTATCAGTAACACTCCTAGCCCAAACTGCATTTGAATATCCATGTAGTCTCAAAATATCATTGGAGGCATATCTCAATCTATAATTGATTGTCCCATGTAGATATCTCAACACATGTTTTGCAGCCACCCAATGAGATTGCAAAGGTTCCACCATGAACTGACTCAAGGTGTTAATAGAAAAACATATATTTGTCTTGTGTTAACCAAAAACATCAGAGCCACAATCAGTTGCCAGTACATAGAAGGATCCACTAGAACTAGTCCTGCAACTTCACCTCATAACTTCTTAAAATTTGCCTCCATCGGTGAGGCCACAAGTCTCTCCAAGAATTTGACAACAAATTTTCCTTGGCTAAGGAAAATCTCTCCAAGTCTCTGCCACACCTCTAAGCCCAGGAAATAGTTCATCAACCCAAGGAATTTCATCTCAAATTCAGAGGCAAGTTCTCTCTTACACCGGATGATCAAAGGCTTTGCTCTTGCCAAGAATAATTCATCAACATATAAAACCAAAATCAAAGGCATACCTAGGACAACCTTGAAGTAGAGGTTCAAATCAGCGTTGCTTCTGTTGAATCCAAGATCCATTAGATACACATTGATCTGAGCATACCAAGCCCTGGGCCCTAGGGGCTTTCTTTAATCCATAATGGGCTTTCTTTACTCTGCAAACATGGGTCTCCCAGTCATGTTACTCAAAGCCCTGCAATTGCTCCAGGTACACTTCTTCCTTGAGTATTCCATGAAGGAAAGTTGTCTTCACATCCCTCTGATGGAGACTCCATCCGTGATTAGCAACAAGAGCAATAATAGATCGAATGGTAGTGTATTGAGCAACAAGTGCAAATATCTCATCATAAACTTCTCCCTCTTTCTAGGAGAATCCTCTAGCCACAAACCTTTCTTTCAACTTCTCAATGCTACCATCAGTTGCATGTTTGATTTTGTATATCCACTTGGAATTCACAACAGACTTCCCCTCAGGTCTTAGAACAACCTTCCATACATCATTTTGCATGATACACTGAGATTCTTTGGCCATGGCATCTCTCCAAAATTGTTCCTTCACTGCTTCTTCATAGTTGCAAGATTCAGATTGTATGATGTCGCTCATCAATGCAGCATATCCTCGATATCTACGAGGCTACTTACTTTCTCTAAAGGTGCCTCTAGGGGCTGAATGTCTCTCTGCATCCTAAAAAGTATCGCGAATCCACGAGGGTCTCTTCCTAGAAGGAGGATGACAAGGAGGAGGATCCAAAGGATCCAAAGGTGCCATGGACTTGTCTGCAAGGTCAGGCTCTAGCATGGATGGCTCTATATCATCTCTTTTCTCAGTGCTGGCAGGGACAGGAGAGTCCCTTGCTTTCCTAAAAGCAACATCTTCATCAAAGGTCACATCTTAGCTGAACTCAATGTTCCTCTAACCTGGCATATATATCCTATAAGCTTTAGAATTTTCACAATAACCAACAAACATATCTTTATTTTTGGAAGCCTCTAGTATTGATCTCTTCTCTTTCAGTACATGAAAATAGACAGAGCAGCCAAATATTCTCAAGTGTCCAACTTCCAGTTTCACGAATGTAAAAACTTCTTCAGGAATCTTGTCCATCAGGCTTGATGAATGCTTCCATTTTGGACATAAACCATAGTATTTGTTGCTTCTCCCCACATAAACATCGAAAGTTTTTTATCATGAATCATGGCTTTGGTTGCTTCCAAGATGGACCAGTTCTTCTTTTCAGCAACTCCATTTTATCGAGGGTGTTGGAAAATGTAACTAGTATCTACTATCGATCTTCATAATTGTTGTTTGGCTCATGACATGATCTAATTCTTATATTTGTCAAAAAGAAGAAAAAGAAAAATATTGTAAAAGAAAAATTATTTTATTATGCATGGGTTTAATGCTCAGTCATTTGTCTCTAGGTCAAAGCACCCATTGAGTGCTTCTAGGTTTGTGTCATGAGTCATGGTCCATGACATTATGTAAAAAGTCCTCTTGGGCATTTGTATCAACAAGAAAATATTTATTTTGTATTCTAGAAATATCTATTTGCTCCCAAGAACAAGTCAGCCAGCTTTTCTCAAGTTGGCCTTATGTAGGCTTGAAAAGCTGTGAGAAAAATATAAATAAAAGGACTTCGACCTCCATTTTGGAGATATATACAAGCACAGATATTTTCATCTGATCTGCGATGGAAAAAGGATATGTGAACGGTTTAAGAAAGGCTAGACGAGCCTTGTGAAGAAAGAGAGATAGCAGACATATATATCTTTTGGTTTGCAATCAAGAAAGAAGGATGTGAAGAAGAGCCTAGCAAGAAAGAAGATAAAGTCTAGCAGGATTGTTCGAATCTCCATCTATGTTCAGGTCACAAGTATGAAAATTTCTGGGGCTGCCAGGGCTACCTCAGACCCAAAAATTTCAGAAGGAAGTACAGTTCTATCTTGAAGCTTTATGACTCTTGTTTTGTCTCGCTGCCCCTTGGAGAAGTTTGTCTTGCAGAAGGAAGAAAGGTTGGTTGGATTGGTCTTTGGAGGAAGTAGAGATATTGGTTTTGGTCTTGGAAGTCAGTGTCTTGTTTTGGTCTTGGAAGTCTCCTTTAAAATTGATTCTAGAAGAGAATTTCTGGGTTTTCCCCTAAGAGAGGGGTTTTGCCTGGCTTGGAGCCTACCTCTGGTGTTCTTTTCATGTGTTTATGATCTTCAGTATATTGGCATTTATTTGATAATAAGAACATAAGAAAAGAAAGATAATAACATCACAAATAACTGTCAAGTAATAGAGAAATCAATTAATAAAAGACCTAATGCCTCCCCAATGGATTTCTCAACATGGTTTTAGAGCTAAGGTAAGTGGCATAGGCAGCTAAGAAGATCACTTGAAGTGGCTTACATTGCTCCAAGTAGCTGAGATAAATAGACTGTGCACATTAGTTTTGAAGGCCGAAATAAGTGAAGAAAGATTTATGAGAGAATGGTCTGCTCACTTCTATCTTGAAAACCGAATTAAATTTTTAAGCACATTTTCATAGGACAGACCTCTGTAATACAAGGCCACAGTCCTAGGCTTAGATCCAAAGTCTCTGAGGAAGGGCTGAATAAACCAAGGAGCTCAGTTTAAGTGCAAAAGTTCTGTACATAAGTCCTGTAGCCAGCAAACGCAAATACCTTGTAAAGGGATTTGAACAACTGTAATTAGAGGAATAAGAAACCTCTACAGACAGCCCTAGGAAAGGCCTAACTTAGACCGCAAAGCCCTATTTCACTTATGGCAAGGTCTGTGGTTTGGAAGACTTCCAACGGACGAAAAAGAGCTAGTGAATCAAGACCTTTGAAGAAAATGAAGGACCAAAGATAAAAGAAGTATTCGAATTCTTGTTTGGAAAGTTATTACAGTAATAACAGTGAGAAGCTTCTGGTATCCATAAGGACTTGAAATGGGTGTCAGACCTATTGTTGACAGTGAAATAAGGTGGGTCTATCCAAGAATCATTTAAGGCTGTAAGCAACAATAAAACAAAGCTTGAAGACCTGAAGCAGCATCTACAGGGTATCCTAACCAGAGTGGAGGTGACAGTGACTTTAAAGATCTTGTAGGACAAGAGCTACAATAGGTACCAGACCTATTGTTCAAATCATTGATTTAAGAAGAAGGTTTTTGTGGAATTTCTGAAGCTAATAGAAGTATAGAAGCCAAGATTGAAAGGCTGTAGCAGCATCTAAATTCATAGTCAAGAGAAGCTACAGTAAGTCACCTTGACAAGAGCATCTTGAAGACAGTACCTGTGATGATAGTGGAAGTATCTATACCTTGGATTGTGGAAGAAGGCCTTCTAGCAGCTTCCAAAGAACTAAGGGTTTTGTTACATGTCTTGATTCTAGGGCCTGTAGACTTCATCTTGTTGAAGGTTTTGTAAGATATTCGTAGCAGTATCAAGCATCTTAAGAATACCACTCTTGAAGACTTTAGAAGAGATTTTTGAAGGATATATCAAGCATCTAAGAACCAGTTTGAAGCTAGCCTTCAAAGGATCCTGAAAACATTGTCATTGACATCAACAATTGAATGAAAGTCTTGTTAGTTTGTGTAGCATCAGATGTGTTCTAGCCTTGAAATTTTGTGGAAGGGCTAGAATACATGAGAGCTCCAAAACCCAGAAATTGTTTCTAGAAATTCCACCTAAAAGTGACTTAATTAGATTATTAGTCAGTTTTTAAATATTTCCCAAGTCTAAACTTAGAGAATATGACTAATTAATCAGAATTAATTAAGTTATGGTGTGAATCTTCTAGAAACTCACAAGGATCGACTTCGGTTAATCCTAGCCATAGATTAAGATTTACTCTTGGTCATTCAAGTCTCAACAGAGGATTATAAGAAGAAGTTGATGGGGCTTGGAGAAGACACTTCTACAGTTCGATTTCATGAGCAGATCGATTTCTTGAGTAGCAACATTCAGTTGCCGGAAAGAGAGCCAGAGAAATCGAAGCAGTCAGAGCGGGGCAGGGAAAGTGAAGCCGGAGGAAGATTTCCTAATATGGTGAGTGCATTTGCAAAGAGGCAGAGAAGCCATAGTGAGGCTGACACAATAGCCTCTAGAGGCAAAGTCGAATCGCTGGGGAGAAGTAAAATTTCAGTGCCAGAAGTTGGGCAAAGGTTCCAGAGGCCAGGAGAGACGTTTTCCTAGACAGCAACTAGTCAAACGGCTTGAGGAGAAGTTGTTCCAAGCTAAGAGCAGCAGCAACTGCACTAGGGTGACACAGTGACTGCGCAGAGGCAGTTTGGATGGCTCAATTTGAGTTGAGGTCAATGTCGAGATTTGCCTGTGGAGTGAGGAATTTCTCCTCACTAGATTTTCTTGCCAGTATTTCTCTGTAGGATTGCCAGTTTCAGCATCCAGTTGTACTCATATTTCACTGCTGCTTAATAATAAAACCCTCAACTGCTGCATCGGTTTTCCCGAGTTAGGTTTTTCCGGGGACATTGGTCCAAAAATAATTGTGCAAATTTATGTGTGTGTGCTAGTATTTATTCGAGTGTTTATTCTTCTACAGTTTTATTTGTGTAGGTTGCAGTGTGAGTTATTCAATATTTGTTGTAGGAAACAGTAAATAAATTGTTAAAATTAATTAACAATTATGAGAATAATCTCCAGTTGCTACAATAGGAATCAGGTTTCCGATTTTTCACAAGTCTATGATAAAGCCAACCTAGAATTTCAAAAAAAGATGGTGGATAGAATACTGAAGTCTTAAGACCCCAAAATGAGTTGAAGAAATCCGTGAATGATGTCAAAAATCTAAGCAAGAACAAGAGGTATCTTTTTCTATTTTCAAGAGATAAGCATTCTATTCCCTTTCCTTCATTATATTGTTGTTGTTTCCATGTCTAACTTTATTTAACTATATCTTTTCCTTTTATGATCTCCCTGAAAGAGGATTGCAAGTATATTCCAAGGCTTATTTGTCAAATATGAAGTCAAGAGGTTGTGGCTAGACTCAGAGAGAGCCTAGAAGGGAGATTTGAAACTTGAAAGAATTTTGAAGCCTTGATTAAGAGAGAGCCTTGTATTAAAACTTGGAAAATCAAAGCTCCTCCCCTATCTTGAAAAGTAAGTAAAAACAAAAGAGGTACGATCATTTAATGCATTATCATTGCTTATAAAATATGTTAGGATCTTCACAATTTCCTTATATCCAAAAGACTATGAAAATGTCAGGGTATGAACATGGCATATTTTACATGATAAGAAGAAGATTTTTGGTATCTAGGGTTAGAAAATCCTTGTCGGAACTTGAATTAAAAAATCCCTAGAATAAGTGAATTGAAACCCTAACTATTTGTTCCCTCTAATAAAACCCCATCTCTTAATTTTTTAGGGTTTATAGATAGAAACTAGGGTATATGATCAAACCCTAGCAAGGGTTGAATTGAGTAAACCCTAGAGCTTGAAAATCAAAATCCCTAGGGCTTCCCTATTTAGGGTCAGGTCATGAAATATCTAGGGTTTGTAACTAAAACCCTAGTAGTATCCATTGTAAACCCGTAACTGACAAAATTAACATCATGCTCTTGTACATGTATAATTTGCTTGGTTGTACTTGTTGATAAAATTTGTGGGTACATGATTATATGAAAAAGATCTAAGAACAAGACAAAAGTAAATGTTGTGCTTAAGAAAGACTTCATGATGTGCATGATGGAAAGAGGGAGATGCAGGAACATTGATGATATAAATGATGGAAAGAGGGAGATGTAGGAACATTGATGATATAGATGATGGAAAGAGGGCGTTTTTATGATGATATTGATGATTCCACATTGATGATTGAAGATGATGGAGTTATACCTCATTGTTACTTGAAGATGGAACGTGCAATGAAAATAATGACCTCAGAAAGAGGTTTGATGAGTTGGTGTACCTTAGGTTGAATAGCCTGTATGGTGGTGCTTAGGGTTGGTATCTTGATTCTTGGCAGTTAGCCTAGACGATACCTAGATCCCTGTTAGAGTGGATATCTTGGTCTAGATGATACCTAGATCCCTGTTAGGGTTGGTATCTTGACCTAGATGATATTCAGATCCCTGTTAGGGTTAGTACCTTGGCAGGTAGCCAAGATGGTACCTAGATCCCTATTGGTGTCTTGGCAGGTAGCCTAGATGACACCTAGATCCTTATTGAGTTGGTGTATTGGCAGGGAGCCTAGATGGCACCTAGATCCTTGTTGAGTCAATGTCTTGGTAGGTAGACTAGATGATACCTAGAACCATGTTAGGGTTAGTGTCTTGGCAGGTAGCCTAGATGACACCTGGATCCCTGTTGGGATGGTATCTTGGCAGCTAGCCTAGATGGTACCTAGATGGGTTGATACCATGGCAGTTAGCCTAGATGGTATCTAGTATTGTACATGTTTGTGATACTCTTCTTATGATAACTTTTCAAAGTGAATATTGTCATTGTACTGGTTAAACAATTATGAATACCTCCCTATTATTTAAGAGGGAGTGTTGGAAAATGTAACTAGTATCGGTCTTCATAATTGTTGTTTGGCTCATGACATGATGTAATTCTTATATTTGTCAAAAAGAAGAAAAGGAAAATTATTGTAAAAGAAAATTTAATCTATTAAGCATGGGTTTCATGCTCAAAGTCATTTTTTTCTAGGTCAAAGCACCCATTGAGTGCTTCTAGGTTTGTGTCATGAGTCATGGTCCATGTCATTATGTAAAAGACTCTTTGGGCATTTCTATCAACAAGAAAATATTTATTTTGTATTCTAGAAATATTTGTTTGCTCCCAAGACCATGTAGGCCAGCCTTCCTCAAGTCGGCCTTATGTGGGCTTGAAAAGCTATGAGAAAAATATAAATAAGAGGACTTCGACCTCCATTTTGGAGATACATACAAGCATAGATCTTATCATCTGATCTGCGGTGGAAAAAGGACATATGAAGGGTTTAAGAAAGGCTAGACGAACCTTGTGAAGAAAGAGAGATAGCACACATATATATCTTTTGGTTTGCAATCAAGAAAGAAGGATGTGAAGAAGAGCCTAATAAGAAAGAAGATAAAGTCTAGGAGGATGATTTGAATATCCATCTATGTTCAGGTCACAAGTGTGAAAATTTATGAGGCTGCTAGGGTTACCTCATGTCCAAAAATTTTAGAAGTACATGTCAATCTTGAAGTTTTATGACTCTTGTTTTGTCTTGCTGCCCCTTGGAGAAGTTTGTCTTGCAAAACGAAGAAAGCTTGGTTGGCTT
This sequence comes from Pinus tabuliformis, assembly GCA_031772625.1. Lineage (NCBI taxonomy): Eukaryota > Viridiplantae > Streptophyta > Pinopsida > Pinales > Pinaceae > Pinus > Pinus tabuliformis. The sequence continues at coordinate 262,201,743 of CM062813.1, read as the reverse complement.
GGTCTTTGGAGGAAGTAGAGATATTGGTTTTGGTCTTGGAAGTCAGTGTCGTGTTTTGGTCTTGAAAGTCTCCTTTGAAGTTGATTCTAGAATAAGAGAATTTTTGGGTTTTGTCCTGGCTTGGAGCCTACCTCTGGTGTTTTTTCCATGTGTTTGTGATCTTCAGTATATTGCCATTTATTTGATGATAAGAACATAAGAAGAAAGATAATAACATCACAAACAACTGTCAAGTAATAGAAAAATCAGTTAATAAAAGACCTAATGTTGCCCTAATGGATTTCTCAATAAAGGGTTGTATGGAATAGACACCTCCCTCTTGATCCCAGCATCTCTGCAGAAGTATTTGAAATCATTTGAAGTGTATTCACCTCCATTATCTGTCCTTGGGATCTTGATCTTCTTTCCAATTTGATTTTTCACTAGAGATTTGAAGTCCTTGAACATGTTGAAAGTCTGATCCTTGGTCTTCAAGTAAAAGATCCAAGTTTTACGGGGGAAGTCATCAACAAAAATCACATAGTATAGATATCCTCCAAGAGATGTCACTGGCATGGGTCCACAAAGATCAGAATGAATGAGTTGAAGAATCTCTTTAGATCTGCTGCTACTAGAAGGGAATGGTCCCTTGATATTCTTGCCACTAGCACATCCTTGACATACACCTTCATGATCTATTTGAATCTATGGAATCCCCGAAACCATCCTGCTCAAGTCAGGCAAAGCCTTGTAATGAAGGTGAGAAAATCTTCGATGCCAACACTCACACTAATTAGTAGTATCATGGACTAATTATTGAATTGGTCTTCCACAAACTCTGTATAGGCCTTCATTTCTGACACTGAGTGTGAAGGTTGCCCTTAAGTTAGAATTCCTTGGCCATGCAAGGACTTTTCCATTAATGAATGCAATCCTGAACCCTTTGTCTTCCAGAGTAGAAATGGAGACAAGATTCCTCTTCAAGCTCGGCAGATATAGCAGGTCTTGTAGATGAATGGTTTGACTAAATTCTAGATGAAAAGAAACAGAGCCAAACCCTTTGACAGGATGAGTAGAATTATCCCCAAGTATAATTTTCAAAAGAAACAGAGCCAAACCCTTTGACAGGATGAGTAGAATTATCCCCAAGTATAATTTTCAAATTCGTCTCCATCTCAACCAAATTTGAGAGGACTTCACGATACCAATTAAAGAGTTTATATGCCCCAGAATCCACCATCCAGCTATCAATGTTATCTGAAGATGATATCGAAAAAGCAGCAACAAGCAAATATTCAAATTGAGTATTAGCAACAGTATCAACATACCTTGTGTTCTTGAACCTCTTTTGAGGGCGCTGAGTCTCTTCAACACTTGCATGGGCAGTGGGACCTCCTCTTCTCCATCTATTGTTGAATTTGTTGTTGTTGCCATTGTTGTTGGAATTGGGCCTCGAAGAACTTCTTCTTTCTGGACAATCACAGGCTATGTGGCCAAATTTGTCAGACCAATGGCATTGGACTTTGGACAACAGGTCCCTTCTATTATTGTTGAATGTTGGAGTTGGGTTCTTTGACTGTCGTTTAGAAGGTCTTCCTTTCCCTTTTCCTTTCTTGACATTGGTTGCAAACGTTGTCAGTTCTCCTTCGTCTTGTCTTTGAATTCTCCCTTTGGAAATGAGCCTAGATTCCTCTTGAGTGCAAGAGCCCAATAGTTCATCAAATGAAGGAAGCTCCTTTCTACTACTAATGCCTATTATGATTGTCTCCTAAGACATGGGGAGTCCTCCAAGAGTCATTTGCACAAGCTCTCTATTAGGTATGATTTCTCCAATGAAAAGAAGTTGGATTCTTATTTGAGAGATTCTCATAAAGTAGCCTGTTATAGATTCTGACTTGGTCATCTTGATGTCATGAAGTTGACTCTTCAAAGAAATGACATCTCTGAGATTGTCGACCTCATACATCCCAATCAATTTGTCATACATCTTCTTTGACTTCTTCAACTTGGACACATAAGTGATGAGATGATCTTTGAGAGCATCAATGATGATCTTCTATGCCTTGGTCTCACCTTTCTTGTACCTGGACTTGACACTAGCATTGGCATTCTGAGGAGGTTCAGCTACCTTCCCTTCCACATACTCCATCACATTATTTTCTTCAAGAGTAAGATCCAATCTAGTCCTCCATGCTGCAAAGTTGGAGGCATCATTCAATTTCTCTTCAATCTTGAAGTAGGAGGAAGTAATCTTGTTCAAGAGAGTAGATCAGCAATCAACAAAACAAGTGTCTAAAAGGGGTTCTCTCTGGTCTCCAATGGCTAATCCTCACCTCGGCTCTAATACCATATTAAGTTTTCACATGTTCTATGTTGCAATAATTACTTGAAACAAATTTATTCACCCTGGTAGCAGTTAAGCAATTATAGATAGAACTAAACAGTAATGCAGAATACAAGAAAGCCAAGCACAATGAGACACAGAGATTTGGTCAAAGACCAGGGGAAAATCCAACAAGGGGGGGAACCCAAAATCAATTCTTCTTCTTCTTAGTCAATCAATGTTCAGCATGAGATACATAGTCCAGTAGTACATCCATAAACTAGTCAAAGTCAAATTTTGACCTTCCAAGTCAACCAAGTCAAAACCAATCAAATGAGAGAGCGAGAGTCAAATCTAGTCAAAGATAACAGTTTGCAATAGAGGGCCAAATTTTGACCTATGGACAACAGTCCACCTCAATTAATGAATCTCCTGAAATTCTCGGTCAAAATCACAATCAACCCTGTGGTCAACGCCTAGAAAACAGTACAGTCAACTCAAAGAATATTCAGCCTTCCTTCCTCAGTCAAAATTCAATCAAAATAGAGTAAAAGTCTCCTGCAACTTTCAATTAAGTTCCACAGTGAAACCCTGTGGTCAAACCCTACTCAAAGCCTACAACCAATGCAGAGAAATAGGCCCAAAATTCGATCAATTCAAGCAGTAAAAGATTCGGTCAACAGGCAAAAATTCCCTATCAAAAGTCTCAGTCAAACAGCTGCAGTCGCATCTTAGTGAATGTTTGTCAATGCAGTCCAAGACAGAAAGTCAACGCTAGTCGGAACATAATACCCTCTCTCCTCCTTCGCACATGTGGATGTCCTACAAATTTAGATCGAACTTGTTTTATGATGTGTTGATGTGATGCTCCAAATGAGGTCAACGAAGGGTCTATTTATATGTGACTTTTCTTCATGATTTGCCAATGGAAATTCAGACCATAGCTGCGAGTTTTCAACACACGAGAAAACTTTTCTCCTATCTTGGACAGCTAGCATCCCTATACATTTTTCAATTATGATGGTACACCATATTCTCAGTAATTTGCACCAATCATACACCTCTCAGCATACAACATTCCTCTTGAAGGAAGTGCTGAGAAATCTAGGGCATTCAAAGTGAACAATTTCTCTGCTTGATAGTTTCTTGTGACGCACTTTTTATTTCTTTATCTTATAGTCTTTTCTTCGTTAGCTTATTAATGTGTTCTTTCATCAAGACAATTACCACAATGCATAAAACGACAAGTGACACAATATGTAGGCTTCTTCAGCCAGGACCAAAACCTCTCATCTCTTTAGAGAAAAACCTGATCAAAATTCTTCTTCTAGATCTTCAATTGATAAGTACCAAGACCATGATATAGACCCTTGACTCTAGAATCCTCCCAAGAACCTTGTCACTAACCTTGATGCGCTGCCTCTTCCTTCTTTCGCCTTTCTTCTTGATCTTGAACTGCTCTTAGAGAAACTCAGTCTCTATCCTTCTCACTGCTCCTTCTCGACTTCCCCAAGAGAATCTCAGTCTCTAGGTCTTTACTAGTTCCTCTAGAGAACCTCGGTCCCTAGATCTCTACTTCGACCTTCCCAAAAGAATCCTTCCTTGCTGCCCCAGAAGAAACCTCTCCTTCGCTTGCCCAAAAGAAACTTTGCTGCCCCAAAAGAAACTTCGTTACCCTAATTTTGCACTGCCCTAAAGAAACTTTGATGTCCAGAAGAAATTCATTTTCGCTGAGCCAGAAGAAACCCTAACTTCGCATTACCCAGAAGAACCCTTCTTTGCACTTTTGTTCTTCTTCCTTCTTCGTACTTCTGCTTCTTCCCTTTCTTCGCACTTCTTCTTGTCTCAATGCAAGTCGAGTTGCTTGATCGAATTGCATTCCTTCAAGTGAGGCCGAGTAGGCTATATGTACACTTCCACACATGTCCTTTAGGCCAACATGATAGCTGGAGTTAGGCCAACATCATCTAGAGAGTTCCTTCATCGTTTGTAGGCCGACTTGAAGGGGTTAGGTGACAAGTTCTTGGAGGATACTTTTACATAGACAAGATGACCCTTTATAAAGTGTAACATGACTTCATTTACATGACAATGACTCTAACATTTTATGACTATATGACAAATAAATCCTAAAGACTCTCACTGGGAATCTTGACTCAAAAATAAAATCCCTTACTCATGAAACCCATGAAGCAAGTCAATATAATAATTTTTCTTATTTACATCTTATTACATAAAATCATAATTACATGTCATTATGAAGCGAACCTAGTTACACTTTTCAACACTCCCTCTTAATTAGGGAGGTATTCATAATCGTACTTGGACTTTCTCAATCTAAAGAATCTTTCATAAGAAGAATTTAGATTTGTAACTCATTTGTATAGATAGCATCATATCAACCAGCATTGTTATATAGCAAGGCCTTGACTAACAGCTCTATCTCTCCACAAAATCAAAGCACAATGTTGGCGAGACCAATGACTTATAGATATATTCATCATTGTCTCTCTAGGAACATACCCCACCCAAGTTCACTCAAAATATGCTCCACAAGGACTATTCTTTTCTTGGACTCCCCAGTCCCACAAAGAATATCGGTCCTCCACAACTACTCTTACTGTTGGATGCCCTATCTCATCCTCAAAGAGCACCGGATGCCCAATGATTACACAATCCTCCATTCTATCTTCCCAGGTGAAGAACAAAATGACATGTCTATCTCTTCTTTTCAATCCAGGAGGACATATTCCATTAAAGGAATGTACTCATTCCTATCACAAAGGAATGTACTTAAGCTCCCTGCTTAGGAATTTTCCAAATTTCTTCCAAGTAAGAAACTTATTTTCAAGTTCCCTCTTAACCAAGGATCTATCGCATCTCCTCATGTCGATATCCTGAAACAACCAGTTGCTTGAAGAGCTCCTGCCTTCGATGTCATGAATTTCTTTTTCGTCAAGGAGTCTTGATCTTTGGGAACTTCTACATAGGGCACAAATCATCCATTACTTTTATTCATGAGTTAGTCATATTCTTAACTCATCAAAAAGTGATCCATCAGATTTTCCATTTGGCCTTGCTTCTGCTTTCATGCCATAATTTTCGGAAGGGCATTACAACCTTCTATATGGTCTACTTGGAAGTCATTCACAGCTCTTCCCTTCGACAATCCTACATAAGCCCAACCAGATGTTAGTTCAAAAATAATCAATGAACACTTCAAATCGAAATTACCTTTGTGATGATCTTTCACCATGACATCTTCCTGTAAGTATCAGCATCCTGCATGCATATTGACACATCTCCCACAAATATTTAGTGTCAAGGGTCTCTATCTTTTTCTGACTTCCATCAGAGTCTTCACATCTTTCCAGGAGATATTCCAATCACATCTTCTTGGACTTCGTATGTTGAATGCCTTCTACTTTTGTTGCATATGATCTCCTCCTATCTTTTCACATTCCATTCCCAGGAGCTTCCAAACAAAGTTCCTTAATTGTAGTCAGCTTCCTTATGACTCATATTATATTGATTTCATCTAGTGTGACTTATGTTTTTCTGCAATCTTTCAGAGATCCTTTCTTCTCTTGAGCATATTTCCCAAGATGGAAATAGTTATTCATATTATCTGCAACCATATGACATGACTTCCGTAAAAATCTATGTAAGCATACATACCTCATCTTTCTTTCAGTCATCCAAACTTCCTGTAGTAGCTTCATTTGAAAGGACTTTATCCTTTAGACTTGCTTTCACGTTATGTCATCATAGCATCATCCCTTGAATCCCATGAGTTGGAATTCCTAATGAAACATTTGCTTCCTTTCTAGATCGGTGAATCCTTTGACAATGATTCCATTAGAGAAACTTGAGGATCTGCCATATCCTCACCTGACAGATGTTTTCTTCATGATGATCCTAGTCGATGATGACCTCTGCTTCTTTCTATAAGTATTAAATCAGTAGGATTTGTACCAGACTTACTTTCTGCTTCCCATGTCACGATCTCTTACTTCTAATGCTTCTATCATGATGCTTCTTTCTAATTTGATGCATCCTAACTTATCTATACTATTCCTACCTATCACAAGTGAAGGGTACTTTCTGAAGAAGATCATCTTTTCGCTTCTTCCTTCTTATGCTTCTTTGTCTTTGGTTCATTCACTTCATCAGTAGAATAGTCTTCTTCCCTGTCCCTCTTACGTTTAGGACAGTCTTTCCTGTAGTGCCCAAGATTATGACAACCATATCATCTTTCCTTAGCCATGTTCTTCTTTTTCTTCTTTGGAGTACTAAACTTTCCAAATTTTCCCTTTCGACTTGACACTATTTGTTCCCTTCTATCTGATCTTTCGTCACTTTCATTCTTCATCCTGTCTTCCTCTGCCTTGCAGAGAGACCATAATCTGATGAATGGGATAGCTTCCTCTTCCCTAGTAGCAATGAGGTTACCTTGTTCATCAGTTAATGCATTCAGAATAGCAAATATTATTTTGTTATCAGATACTATCTCTCCTAGGTCCTTCAATTGACCTTTTATTTGAGATGCCTTAGAGAGACATGACGATATCCCTTCATCCTTTGACACCTTCAATTTATGAAGATCAAATCTAAGTGATAAGATCTTTTCTATCGTGCTTCTAGAGAAAAGTTCTCCCAACTTATCATATGTTTCTTTAGAGGTTTCTAGCGTGGCTACATAGGAAATGAGTGGATCTTTGATGGACTCCTTAAGAATCTTTTGAGGTTTGAGATCCCTTTCCATGTATTCAGACAATGCTTGTTCTTCGGATGGCTTGGAGACCTTCCCATGGACATGATCAATGACTTCATTTACTTTAAGGACAATGTTTATCCTTCTTTTCCATGCAAGGAAGTTTGATATCCCAACCAGCTTTTGATCTTCCTTGAAACATGAAGTCATTTTAATAGATTGTATTATAATAAGAGGTACTTACTTGTGAAGATCCAATCTTCAACTTGATGATGAACTTGAAACTTCTTACTTCAAATCTTTCGGTGAGGGAGGACTACCTTCTATGAGATCTCTGCTTCAATAGAGAGAGGATTGATTCAATCTTCCTTAGATTTGAAGAGCTTCCACTTCCTTTGATGATGTGATGATATCTGAAGTGCTTCTAGGGTTTCGGTCTTTCTTCCTACTTCCTTCTTTGATCTAGGGTTTTGATGATGTAGATCTCTATCTTCTTGCTTTGATGCCTTTCTTTAAAGATTGATTCTCTTGTGTCTACTTGCTTTTGACTGCCCCTTCTTGTCTTCAACACCTAAGCTCTGATACCATGTTGAGAAATCTAGGGAATTCAAAGTGAACAATTCTTTGCTTGATAATTGCTTGTGATGCGCTTTTTATTTCTTTATCTTATAGTATTTTCTCCGTTAGCTTATTAATGTGTTCTTTCATCAAGAGAATTACCACAATGCATAAAAAGACAAGTGACACAGTATGTAGGCTTCTTTAGCTAGGGCCAAAACCTCTCATCTCTTGAGAGGAAAACTCGATCAAAAATCTTCTTCTAGGTCTTCAATTGTTAAATACCAAGACCATCATACAGACCCTTGACTCTAGAATCCTCCCAGAACCTTGTCACTAACCTTGATGCTCTACCTCTTCCTTCTTTCGCCTTTCTTCTTGATCTTGAACTGCTCCTTCTAGAGAAACTTGGTCTCAATCCTTCTCACCGCTCCTTCTTGACTTCCCCTAGAGAATCTTGGTCTCTAGTCTTTACTGGTTTCCTCTAGAGAAACTCGGTCTCTAGATCTCTACTTCGACCTTCCCAAAAGAATACTTCCTTCTGCCCCAAAAGAAACCTCTCCTTCACTTGCTCAAAAGAGACTTTGCTTCTCTAACTTTGCACTGCCCAGAAGAAACTTCATTGTCCAGAAGAAAGTCATTTTCGCTGACCCAGAAGATGTTCATTTGGGATAGCATCGGATGTGCTCTAGTCCTCAAATTTTGCAAGGAGGCTTGGGCACAAGTATTCCAAAGAACCCAGAAACAATTTTATTAAAATAATTAATATTTTTTAATGAGCCCCTAAGTCTCAACTTAGGAAAATAAAAATATTAATGGGTATTAATCTAATTATGGGTGTAACTTCTAGAAGAAGACAGGGATCAAGCTAAAATGATCTTAGCCATTGATTAGCTTTTAATCTGGGTCATTGAATGTCAACGAGAAGATTATTTAAGGAAGCTTGAGGGTCATTTGGAAAACACACCGAGAGATCGAGAGATCGAATTTCTGAAGTGAGAAGTTCTTAGGAGGAAATTCTGATCGAGTAGATTTCTTGCAGTTGAGGGGTAGGGATAGTTGGGTTAGAGTATCTTCTCCAGAGCCCAGGATACACAGCAGAGAGAGGCAGAGAGACACCAGAGGGGTTGAAGCTGAGCCAGAAGGGCCCACGTAGAGCTTGGTGCTGAGCCAGAAGGGCTCACGCAGAGGAAGCTCAATCACCCACACAAAAGTTCGAGTTTTGCAGAGGAGTTGACATTTCTAAGCCAGGAGGGTGAGAAACTGCTCTAGAAAGAAAGATGTTTCCTAGTTGAGCTGACGCAGAGACTCAGAGAGATCCACGCAGGCCCACGTAGTTACTGTGTAGAGGCAGAGTAGTTGTAGCCGGGGTCAGTTTATTCAGCTACCGAAACAACCGGGATTTGTCGGGTAGAGTGAGTTAATCTCACAATTCTTCTCTGCCAATTGTATTTCTCTGTAACTGGATTGTCAGGAGGGCATCCAAAGTTGTATTCAGAAACTACTGCTTAATAATAGAAAACCCTCAGAGCATTTGCACCGGTTTTCCCGCATTGGGTTTTTTTGGGGACATTTGTCCAAAAATAACTGTGTCCATTGTGTTGTATTTTCTTTCTTGCTCAGTCTCTTGTTTCCGCATAATATTTAATTAAGTGAAGGATGCAATGTATGTATTACGATATTTGTTGTAGGAAACTGCAAGTAATTTGTTTAAAGGAATTTAATAAATAGGAGTAATATCATTAGTTGTTGCAGTAGCGATTCATGTCGTGCAATTTTCACATCGTATCAGAGCCAGGTTGAACAAGAAGAGCAATGCCAGAGAACCTAGCATTGAGGAAAAGAAGGAAATCGAAAAGTTGCAGGAGGCAGCAACTCGAAACCCGAGAGGGTTTGTGCAGTTCTTAGCTGGAGGGTTGAAATTTTGAGGCAATCACTCTCCAAGTGAGTCGACAAAGAGAAGGGCTTCCAGATCGAGTTTTTACCGGGGCAGAGGGAGCAGCGCAGAAGCCTTAGCGTGAGGAGAGCTGGTGGGATGCAGATTTTTCTGTAAGCAATTTGCTAGGCAGAAAATCGTCAGAAGAGAGAGGAGAAGCACAGTTGAGGGAATTTCTTCTTCAGACAATTCCTAGCCAAGGGATTTGAATTCTCACGAGCTGAGCAGTAGCAAGGGGCAACAGACATATTGACTCCAGCAGGGAGTGCATTGGCTAGCACAATGCTGCGCAGAGGAGAGAGGAGGTGGTTCGACAATTGCAGAGATGGCCACGAATGGGCAAGATCTATGGAAGAGTAACAAATTAGATCCAGTTGCTGCAGATTTCTCACAAAGATCAGTATCCTTGCTATAGGATCCCAACAAAATTAATAGCAAGAGGATCACAGTGTCAGCAGACACAGCTAGTCATTCAAATGACAATTGCATAGCTAGTTGCAGTCAGTTTCCAGAACACACTTGCAATGACACAGGCAGTGTGAATTGCCTAATTGCACTATGCAGGTGCAGTTCCAGACAAGAGATTCCGAACGCAGAGCTTCGCAGTCCAATTTCCAATGCAGGAGGACTGTGCAAGTTGCTAGGAGGGAGCAGAGAGATTTCCCATACGGAGATCGAGACTCAAGGGAACTCTAGTTTCAGAGGGAGAAGCCCTATGGAAGCTAGTACTTCAAGATCTCAAGATATCAGACTCATTATTGCAGGAGTTGTAGGAGCATCAGCAGAGCAATAACAGCCATAGTATGAGTATATCATATTTTGCCGTGATTTCCCAGGTACCTCCAGAAGAGAGGTGGGGTGATCTAATACTGTATTCGAAACAACTGCAAATGGGCAAGATCCTTGAGGAACCCACCTCTCGGATCAATTCCTTGCTACGGGAGCCAGATCAGAAGTAGCAGGATGGACTAGTGTCGGATGGTGCCGAGGAGTGTCCGAGAGACAGTTGCAGAGTTAACAACAGTGCAGATGGCACAGAGCAGAGGTTAGCAGCAGTGCAGTAGATTCAAAGGGTCAATGAAGAGACTAGCAGCAGTCAGGCTCCAGCATTCACGTAGTATCATAGAACACAGTTAGTTCAGTAATTTTCGATATTTTTCCGTTGCTGATGTAGCAACAACAGTTTGCAATGCAGTGGCAGTGCTAGCAGCAGCACAAATGCAACACTTGAGAAGGAGTTGTAGTACGAATGCAGTGTTGACAGTGGCAGTGTCAGCAGCAGTGCAATAGTTGGTGGACAGCATGTCAGACATCAGCAGCCCAGAGGACGATGCTTCAGAGTCAGAGCAGTATGCAGCGACAGTATATTGCTAGAGCACATTCCTCGCTAAGAGGGAGTGTTGATTTGGGGTAGCATCGGATGTGTTCTAAGCCTCAAATTTTGCAAGGAGGCTTGGGCACGTGTATTCCAAAGAACCCATAAAGCATTTTGGGAAATTCCACACAGAAACAATTTTATTAAAATAATTAATATTTTTTAATGGGCCCCTAAGTCTAAACTTATGAAATTAAAAATATTAATGGGTATTAATCTAATTGTGGGTGTAACTTCTAGAAGAAGACGAGGATCAAGCTAAATAATCCTAGCCATTGATTAGCTTTTAATCTGGGTCATTGAATGTCAACGAGAAGATTATTTAAGGAAGCTTGAGGGTCATTTGGAAAACACACTAAGAGATCAAGAGATCGAATTTCTGAAGTAAGAAGTTCTCAGGAGGAAATTTTGATCGAGTAGATTTCTTGCAGTTGAGGGGCACGGGTAGTTAGGTTGGAGTATCTTCTCCAGAGCCTAGTATACGCAGCAGAGAGAGGTAGAGAGACACCAGAGGGGTTGACGCTAAGCCAGAAGGGACCATGCAGAGCTTGACATTGAACCAGAAGAGCTCACACAAAGGAAGCTCAATCACCTACGCAGATGTTTGAGTTTTGCAGAGGAGCTGACGTTTCTAAGCCAGGAGGGCGGGAAACTGCTCTCCAGAAGGCAAGACGTTTCCCAGTTGAGCTGACACAGAGCCTCAAAGCACTCCACGCAGGCCCAAGCAGATACTGCGCAGGGGCAACGTAGTTGTAGCCGAGGACATTTGATTCAGCTAGCAAAACAACTGGGATTTGCCGGTAGAGTGAGGTAATCTCACAATTCTTTTCTGCCAGTTGCATTTCTCTATAACTGGATTGTCGTATCTCTTGCAAGTGCATAGGAGATTGGAGAGGTGTGATTCGACAATTGGCAAGAAGATTTCTAGGAGGGAAATCGAGAATCAGAGGGAGTCTAGCAGAGAACTTCCAGGAGGGAAGTAGAGACTCAGAGGGAGTCGAAGAGAGAACTTCCTGGAGGGAAGTAGAGACTGAAAGGAGTCGAAAAGAAGAGCAGAGAGATGACCATGAATGGACTGAGGGATCAGGACAAGTTGGACGAGGCGTCCAACTTTGTCATGCGGAAGGCCAGGATCCTATCCATTTTAGATAGACATCGCATCAAGGCCTTCGCCTTGAGAACTGTGGCTATCTTAGTCAACCCAACTGACAATGAAAAGTATGAGGATGCGATGGCCAAGGAGAAATGCATAGTCCTTGATGGGATCAAGGATCATGTGGTCCAGCATATTGCCGAGAAGGAGACGGCAAAGGAAATGTGGGATACCTTGAAGACATTGTATCAAGGCACTTCTGTGGAGAGGAAGATGCTATTGGAGAATGAGTTGCGGTTGTACCAGCTGCAGAAGGGGGAGCAAATAGATCACTTCCCCGGCAGGTTGCAAGAGATCCGGGACCAACTGACTTCCATGGGGGCCACGTCGGATCAAGAGTTAATGGTGACAACTGCCCTAAACGCAGTCTCTGAGGAGTGGGAGACATTCGTCCAAAGCATTTTGGGCAGAGCAAATCTTCCAGGCTGGGAAGAATTATGGGCAGCTCTTCGCCAAGAAGAGATCAGACGGCTGACCAAGACGGAAAGTAGCAGCAAAGGAGCTCAGGTCAAGAAAGAGGAGGAAAAGGATGCAGCTCTGGCATCTGCGGGGAAGCAGGAGAAGAGGAAGAAAAAGGACCCCCTCCAAGGTAAAGTGCTTCCACTGTGGGGAACTGGGACATTATTCGATCCAATGTCCGAGGAAGAAGAATAAGGGAGAGGTGTCTAAGTCCAAGGCAGCGCCAGCGAAGGAGGTAGAGGATGATGATGATTGTGCCATGAGTGCTCATGTACCTCTAGAGAAGAGGCGGGGAGACATCGAGCTATATTCAGGAGGACTACAGGCGATGAGGGGCAGGATCCTTGAAGTACCCAAACTCTTGGATCATACCTGGCTATGGGAGCCCCAAAGTGAGGGTAGCAGGATGGCGGATGTCAGTAGAAACGGATGTGGATGAAGCGGCAGAGAGTACTACAATGCAGTAGTCCCTGGCAGCACAGAGAGGGTTGCAGCAGTGTGAGAGGCACAAAGGAGGTTTCAGCAATGCAAGATGGCAGAGAGAGGTTTGCAACGGTGTGAGAGGCACAGAGTTGTTGCAGCAGCGCAGAGATAGCAAATGGAGCACGAGATAGCGGCAGAGAGAGCTTTAGCATCGGGAGTGTTTCTAGCCTGATAGGGATGTCAGTGGTTGGGTGGATCAGTTACTAACTTCTCAGTAACTGAGTTGCAGTGCAGTAGCAGTAGCAGTAGCACGATGCAGCATGATGAGAGAGAACTGCAGTGCAGATGCAGTGTTGGGAGAAAGGACTAGCAGCAGCACAGATGTAGAGGGAGTTGCCGTACAGATGTAGCAGTGGCAGTGGCAGAGCCATGGGCAGTAGTACAGGATGCAACAGTGCAGAGGATGTTGGGCAGGGAGGCCTAGCATCAGCACAGGTACCAGTGTTGTATAATCAGGGTGATGCTCAGTGGGGAAGTATTACTAGAGCACAGTCCTCGCTAAAAGGGAGTGTTGATTTGGGGTAACATCGGATGTGCTCTAGCCATGAAAATTGATGGAAAGGCTAAAGCACATGAGATCTCCAAGACCCAGAAATGGTTTGGGCAAATTCTACCTGGTTAGGAGATATTAAAATAATTAATATTTTTAATGGAGTTCCTAAGTCTAAACTTGGGAAAAATAAAATATTAATGGGCATTTATATAAAATTGGGTTAAAAGGTTCTAAAGGACATGGATCAAGCCAAATCTAATCTTAGTCGTTGATTAGAGATGTAATCTTGGTCGTTGAAGACTCAACAGAAAAAGTATAAGAGGAGGCTTGAGGGTCAGTTGGAGAACACACCAGAGTGATCAGTCATTCGATTTTCTAAAGCGGGGTTTGCTAAGAGAAATTGAATCAGTGATCAGAGTTGCAATGAGGGGCAATGAGTACGAGGCAGAGAGGCAAAGATAGTGTCGGAAGACCAGCGCAGGAGCAAAGAGGTAGACGCAGAGCCAAAGGGAGCCATGCAGAGGCTAGCAGGGACTGCGCAGAGGCCAGAAGGGCCTGCGTCATCCATGCAGAGGTTTCAGGAGTGACGCAGAGAGCCAGAGAGGTTGCGCAGAGCCTCATCAGGCTTACGCAGAGGCTAGGAGGGCTGACGCAAAGCTTCAGATTGTGCTGGAGAGCGTTTCGTGGGACAGACTTTCAGAATATCAGCTTCCGAAGAGAGGTATTACTACCGGATTTTTTATCTCTGTCAGGTGAGCCAGTTTGGCACCCAGTGTACTCAGAAAAGTTGCTTGATAATAAAAACCCTCAGAACTGCTGCACCGTTTTCCCAAGTTGGGTTTTTCTAGGGAAGATTGTCCAAAAATAACGGTGTCACTTGTGTGTTTGTCTATTTCTTTCAGTTGTTGATTTGTAGATGGTTGAGACAGTATTGTGTTTATTTCAGTGTTTATATGGTTAAATAGCTTGTTAGTAATTAAATAAGTACGCGAAATAAACCAGAGAATACAGATAAAATTTCTAACGAGTAATACTTAGAAATTTCAACACTCCGGAACTGGAATCTCTTCCTCAGGACTCACTGTCCCTACCCCTCTCTATCACTACTTCCCTTCTCTATCTCAAACTCTTCTGGCAACTGTTGTTGCTCTCTGGAAAATCAAACTACCTAAGAAAATCGATCTCAAGTGTGTGTTATCCATCTACCCATTGACTTCTTATAATCTTCTATTGGACCTCCAATGGCCAAGATTAAAACTTAATCAAGGGCTAAGATTATTTCCTAGTCGATCCGTGTGAGTTTCTAGATAAGTCATGCCTTTCTCAGTTAATATTGATTAATTAACCCTTTTTCCTAAGTTTAGACTTAGGAAATATTTAAAAATAGGCTAATAATCTAATTGAGATACTTCTAGGTGGAATTTCCAGAAACGATTTTTGGGTTATGGAGAACTCCTGTTTTTTAGCCTTTCCACAAACTTTTGAGACTAGAACACCTTCGATGCTACAAAAACTAACACTCCCTCTTAGCGAGGAAGGTGTTCTAGTGTTGCACCACTGCTACAACACCATGTCTTTGTGTCACCCTCTGTCACACTGTCGATGTTTTGCCACTACTCACCAACCATTGCGCAACTCTGATGTTGCATCCATGCTACTGTTGACACTGCTATATTGTTTCCAACTCTGCATCTTCACTACAACTCCCTCTCATATGTTGTTGCTGCAACTCCAACTGAGAAGCATCCTAAACATTGAATCAACTGTGTTTGTTGCATGTGTCTCCTAAGTTCTGACTGCTACTAACTACTACACTGACTACTGAAGAATTTGCGCTATTGTTGACTCTGCTACTGAGCCTCATGCTCTGTTGTCAACACTGCATTCCGCTCCTCAGCACTTGATTGCTACTAGTCTACAATTGTCACTTTGGACTCTAACCGCAACCACTGACACTGATCCATCTTGCTACTGAATATTATGTGCCCTTGTAGCAAGGTAATGATCCATGAGGAGGACACCTCAATGGACCCTGCCCGATCTCTACGACTCTGGGACTACAGATCCATATTGCCCCACCTCTCTCCTACAGGTATAGCTACAAACATAGCAAAGTCTTCCTCCAGCCTAGATGACAACTTTTCTATCTCTGCAGACGCTGCAGCCTAGTCCTGTTTCTCCTGCTTGTCCTTCTTCCTGAGAGGACACTGCGTCCTGTAGTGGCCAAGCTTGCCACACTTGAAGCACTTGACCTTAGATAGGTCATTGTTCTTCTTCTTCTCCCCTGGTCCCTAGTTGGGACCTTTCGATGCTAGGGCCACATTATCCTCCTCCTTCTCACCCTTCATGTCCTTGTTGTTTCTTCCGCTAATGGTACTCTTCAATAGAGCACGCCTCAACTCCTCCTTCTGTAAGTCAGACCACATCCTGTCCCATCTAGGCAATGTTTCACTGCCTAAGATACTTTGGACAAACACCTGCCACTCCTCTAAGACATTGTTCAGTGCCAAATGTACAAGCTTTGTTGGTTTAGGTGCCTACCGAACAGCTGCACGCTGATCACAGACCCCCTGAATCCTGGTGAGTAAGGAGTCTATGCCTTCACCCTTCATCATCCCGATGCTTCTCAACTTCTCTTGCAGGAACATCTTCCGCTACTCGGAAGTGTTCTGATATAGCTGGACGAGGGCATCCCACATCTCCTTAGTCATTCATTTTTTTGCCACATGTGAGACTACATGGTCCCGAACTTCATCCAAGATCAATCTCTTCGCCTTCGCCATGTACTCTCGGAGCTGATCTGCATCTGTAGGTACTTCCACCACATTCTCTGCATAGGTATTTAGACCGAATTCATCTAGCAGGGAGGACATCCTGGCCTTCCAGATGACAAAGTTGGAGGCTCCCTCCAACCTATCCTAATCTCTGAACCTAGTTGTGGCCATCTCTGAATCTGAATGAAAATCTCCCTCTTTCCGCCTACTCAGCTGCTGAATCTGCTACACGCACTCCCTTCTAGAGTGAGAAATTAAGCTTACAGCTACTACCAATATGCAACTGGAAAATCAGATTTCTAAACTAGAAACACTCTGAGAGAAATTCTCTCTATGTGTGCACTTCCTCTTCCACCCAGCACTGATTTTGTTGCCGCAAAACCCTTCTGCACCCAAACAAGGAATCTACTTAGCGAAAATATGAGCTACAATTGCCCCTCTCCCTATTGGAATCACTCGAATTGGAAACCCTAATTTTTCTACCAACCTGCACTGAAAAATCGAACTTGCTCAAGCAACTCGCACTGCCTGGCTTAGGCTCTGCACAGCCTCCAGAAATTCGTCCTGTTGCTCCCTCTTAACAGTGAATTTTTGCCTCCGCTTTTGAGCTTCCCCATATGATCAAAGTCGCTCTGGTACCATGTGAAAATTTCACCACTGACAATCTATTGTAGCAACTGGTATTAATTCTTCTAACTGTTAATTAATTGTAGCAGTTTATTGCTACGGCAACAACGAATTAATCGCACTGCAATCTTCACAAATAAAAATATTGCGGAAGATAAACTGGAAACTGAGAAAATATTGGCACACACACACAAGAATGTGACACAATGATTTTTGGAGTAAAGTCCCCGAGAAAACCCAGCTTGGGAAAATCGACGCAGCAGCTGAGGGTTTTTAATATTTATTATTAAGCAGCAGTGAGAAATTTTGAGTACAACTAGATGCTAAAATTTGGCAATCTTATAGAGAAAAATATTGGCAAAAATCTAGAGAGGAATTTTCCTCACCCCACAAGCAATCCGGGCTCTCACTGCCAGCTCCAAGTGAGTCGTCCAGACAGCTTTTGTGCAAACCTGCGTCACCCTAGCGCAGTCCCTTCCACGCTCTGCCTGAAACAGTTGTTCTTCAAGCCATCTTGTCTGCTGCTGACTGAAAAATTGTCTCTCCGGGACTCTGGAAACTCTTTCCAACCTTTGGAACTCAAACCCAGCTTCTCTCCAGCAAAATCGAATTGCCTCTAGAGACTTCTACATCAGCCTCTCTATGGTTATTGTGCCTCTCCGCAAAATACTCTCCGAAAATGGAATCTCTTCCTCTAGACTCATTGTCCCTGCCCCTCTCTGTCATTGCTTCCCTTCTCTGGCTCGAACTCTTCTGGCAACTGCTGCTACTCTCTGGAAAATCAAACTGCCTAAGGAAATTGATCTCAAGTGTGTGTTCTCCATCTACCCATCGACTTCTTATAATCTTTTGTTGGACCTCCAACAGCCAAGATTAAAACTATATCAAGAGATAAGATTATTTCCCAGTCGATTCATCTGAGTATCTAGATAATTCACACCTTTCTCAATTAACATTGATTAATTAACCCCTTTTCCTAAGTTTAGACATAGGAAATATTTAAAAATAGACTAATAATCTAATTGGGACACTTCTAAGTGGAATTTCCAGAAACGATTTATGGGTTATGGAGAACTCATGTGTTTTAGCCTCTCCACAAAGTTTCGAGACTAAAACACCCTTGATGCTACAAAAACTAACAGAGGCCTTTTATTCTTTTTGGCCCCTCCCATTTGTTGAAAAGTGTAACTAGGTTCGGTCTTCATAATGACATGTAATTATGATTTTATGTAATGTGATGTAAAGAAGAAAAATAAATTTATTATATTGACTTGCTTCATGGGTTTTATGAGCAAGGGATTTGTTTTTGAGTGAAGACTCCCATTGAGAGCCTTTCGGATTTATTTGTCATCTAGTCACAAAATGATGGAGTCATTATCATGTAAAGAAGTCATGTTACACTTTGTAAAAGGTCAATATTGTCTATGTAAAGTATCCTCCAAGACCTTGTCACTCATCCTCTTCAAGTCGTCCTACAAACAATGAAAGAACTCTCTAGAAAAAGTCGACCTACCTCTAGCAGTCATGTCGGCCTAAAGGACATGTGGTGAGGTGTATACATACACACACTCGTTCTCCATTTGAAGCAAGCAACTCGACTTGCATTTAGACAAGAAGTGCGAAGAAAGGGGCTAATAGAAGTGCAAAGAAGAGAAGAAGCAGAAATGCGAAGAAGAAGCAGAACAGAAGGGAGAAAGAGGATGCTTCTAGGTAATGCGAAGTTAGGGTTTCTTCTGGATCAGCGAAAAGGACTTTCTTCTAGGGCAACGAAGTTTCTTCTGGGTAATCGAAGGTGAAGTTTCTTCTGCAGCAAGAGAAGGATTCTTCTGGGAGGTCGAAATAAGAGATCTAGAGACCGAGTTTCTCTAGAGGAAACTAGTAGTAGCCTAGATACTGAGATTCTCTAGGGGAAGTCGAGAAGAAGCAGCGTGAAGGATAGAGACTAAGTTTCTCTAGGAGCCGAGGGGAGCAGTTCGAGATCAAGAAGAAAGGCGAGGAAGAAAAGAGGTAGAGCATCAAGGTCACTGATAAGGTTCTTGGGAGGATACTAAAGTCAAGGGTTTGTGTCATGGTCTTGGTACTTATCAATTGAAGATTTAGAAGAAGAATTTTGATCGGGTTTTCCTCTCGAGAATGTGAAAAATCGGTTACCTGATTCCTACTGCAGCAAACTGATTATATTTCACCCACTTGTTAAATTAATTGAACAAGTTAATTGTAGTTTTCTACGGAAAATACTGAAATACATACACTGCAACCCACACCAAAATAAAACTGCGGAAACTAAATATAGCACAGAAGAGAAATAAACATCACACCTAAGTTGCACGAAACGGGGAAACGGGTACGAGTTTCCGAAACGGGCACAAGTACAAAACGCAACCTTCCCAAATTTTGAAAACGGAGAAACGCGAATATATATATATATATATATATTATGATTAAATTTACATCACATTTACTCATAAATGATCACATAATAAAAATAAAAATATCTGAATATCCAAAAGCAGCCTTTATTACTAAGTTGCAGGAAACGTGGCCCTAGGGGGCGTTTCGCCAGGGGAAACGAAACGAAACGCGTTTCCCCGTACCGTACGGCCTGGAAACGTGTTTCCGGCCATACGGCCACGTTTCCTGAAACGGAAACGTGGCCGTACGGCCGGAAACGCGTTTCCAGGCCGTACGGGCCACATTTCCCCAAAAAAAAACATTTGTTTTTAAATTTTTTTTTTCTAATGTAGATCTCTTACATTTGTTTTCCCTAGTGTTGATATGCAGTTCATGGTAATGTTAAATTCTTAAAGTAAAAGTGATATTCTCCTTTATTTTTCATTTTCATCCTTTTACTTAAATTTTTAACATTACCATGAAATGACTCAGGATGTTTGAGAGTGGTTTCGCCGTCATTGGATTTCATATGGAGAAAGTAGAATTTTAGATCTTACTCAAAATCCAGCAGACTTATCTATTTTTCAGGATTTCAGGATTGGGGGGATTTCAATGTTTCCATTGGATTTTATCATGTACTAGGGTATGGAACTTGTATTTAATCGAGAGAACAAAGCCCTCTATGCAGGGGAGACTCCCAATAATCAAGAGAATGTAGGGTACTAGGGTATGAAACTTGTATTTAATCAAGAGCACTAAGGTCATTCGACTATGTAGGAGGAGACTCCCAATCAACCATGAGACAAAAAATTAGAAATTTCTCGTGGCTGATTTTGGATATTTCTATTTTCATTATGTGATTATTCATGAGTAAATGTGATGTAAATTTAGATACTTATAGTCTATGCATTGACAATTGACAATTTTATCATAATGTAATAAATTAGAATGTATCATATATGCTTTATGATTACACATATTTCTTAAATTCCTAATATATATATATATATATATATATATTCGCGTTTCCCCGTTTCCAAAATTTGGGGAGGTCGCGTTTCGTATCGCTTCCCGTTTCGGAAACTCGTACCCGTTTCCCCGTTTCGTGCAACCTTGCTTTATTATATATCCAAATCTCAAAATCAACCTTTATTATATATTAATATATGAGGCTGCAAGTACAATAAATACTATAACGCTGCAAGAACTATAGAGACAAAAGACTAATCCTCATCCTCATAATCCTCATCAAAAATAGAAGCAGAACAATGCTCAACAGTGGATGGTGGTGCTGAAGAAGATGATGGGCCAATTCCACTTCCAGGTTGGACCTCAATATTCAGGGCAGCAAGAGAGAGATCCAAATCAGGCTTTCTGCATCCACATCCCATTCTTTAGAAGGACTGTTGTTGTATTCTGGACCCCTACGAGATGCAAGGCGAAGGTTGGAGTGCAGATAAACAAGATCCTCTACCTTCTGTGAGCCCAACCTATTGCGCTTCACAGAATGAATAAAACCATAAGTGCTCCAATTCCTTTCTGCTGATGAAGAGCTTGCCACTTGTGAAAGAATACGAATGGCAAGGTTTTGCAAATGTACACCATTTGCTCCATGACAAATCCACCACCTAACTGGATTCATGGTGCTTCTCTCCTTCAAAGCTAATATATCTGCATAATCATCTATTCCTGCAGCAAAACTGGCAAATTCTTCCTTTACCTCCCTGTAGATGAGAAGGAAATATTCTCATAAGGGCTTTTTTCACCCCATTAACCACCTCTCTATCCTTATGGGGTGCCTTCCTCTTCCCATTGCTTTGAGCAATAAGCTCCTCATCATAAAATTTTGGGTTCAAGGCATGTGCTAAAGTGTGCAATGGAGTGTTGAAATTGTTCCACCTATCAACAATGATTTTCTTGACTAAACCAGCAAAATGATCATCAACAAACAAAAGTTGTGGAGACTCTTGCGAAATGATTTCCATAGTTTTCTCAACCATGGAATCCATGCCATCATATACCTCTCCTAAGAAAGGTTGGTCAGTGTCAGCACTCCGAAGAAGCTCAAATGCAGGGGTTGTGAACTTTAGCAAGAAATCTACCTTGCTCCACCAATCCTCATCAAGGCACAATCTATGCACCATATATCCCCGCTCTGAATCTGCTTGTCTCCACTCAATCCAAAGTTGACTCACCACCATAGAAACTAATGCATGCTTAACCTCAACAAGGTGGCGCAACATCAGGAAGTTTGAGGCATATCTTGTCTCAGCAACTTTTAACAACTCCAATTTGGAGTACTCTCGAAATATGGCCTGAGATTGGTGGTGGTTGGTGATGAATTTGACAATCTCCCTTGCTTCCCCTGTGATTTCCTTTATCCAGGAAACTTTGTTGTCGATCTCCTCTAAGATCAGATTCAGATTATGGACAATGCATGGTGTCCAAAAGATGTGGTCATACCTCCCCTCAATAATTAAACCTGCAGCTTTGCAAACTGGTGCATTATCCGTGATAACTTGCACCACCTTGTTAGGCCCTATTTGTTCAATAGCTTTTATAATAACATCAACAATGAACTGTGCATCTTTTACCTCTCCTGAGCAGTCTTCCACCTTGATAAACATTGCTCCTTTGGGGGAAGTGGCAATGATATTTATCAATGGTCTGCGCCTTGTATCTGTCCATCCATCTGAGACTATGGTAACCCCAAAGCTACTCCAGGAAGAACGAATTGGTGATAAAATATCCTCCACAAGCTCCTCCTCATTTTTTAGAAGCTAAGTTCTGACTTTCTCATAGTTGGGCCCCTTGTACCCTTGAGGAGCTTTGTTAATTGCCCTTATCATATCTTGCCAGTAAGGAGAGCGAACAACATTGAATGGGATACGACATGCGTAAATGCACCTAGCCACTCTGGAATCAGTGTCTTCTCTCGCTTGCACATTCACCAATTTAGCAATTCTGCTATCCTGAACTGAAGGGGATGCCCCTCTGGTATTTTTGGGTGCTGGTTGTTCATGTTGTTGAGTGGCACCGGCTCTCCTCTTTCTTGCTTCAACTACAATCCTTGGCTCAATGTTAGATGGAGCTTGAGGAGTAGCTTGAGTAAGCTCATCATGCCTTCTCTTAATAACATCTGCCTCATCTTGCTCTCTTTTATATGCCCTCATTGCCAATGGATCTATAGTTTTTGTGCAACCCACAACCCCCTATCCTCCTCCATGCAAAAGATGTGCCTTCACTCTTGGGTAGGAGCCCTTGTACGAATTATTGCAAAGATTACATCGCCACTCCCATGAGCCACCACCTCCACATTTTTGAAGCTTCTAAACATGCCTCCAAAGAGGGTAATATTCAGCCCTTGGGTTGGCCCTAGGGCTCGAACTTGCAGCTTCACTTTGGTTGAAAGCCATTGCTGTTAAATAAATTTAAAAAACAAATCTGTAAATAAAAAACGTTTTTCATATTTTTGGCAGCATAAACCCTCGAAAAATTGAAGAAACAGTAGGAAAAAACTAAGAAAATGAATGTTTCTTACCCAAATTAATTTTCTGTAGCTAAAGCTACCCCAAAATGCCAGAAAAGACGAGAAATATGGTTGTAGCTGAGCCAAAAAACCAAGAATGTCGTAGCCGGAAACTCTACACTCCAAATCTGCTGCTGAAATCTCTTTCTCTTGCTGCTGAAATCTCTTGCTCTTGCTGCTGAAATCTCCTTTGCTCATTGTTGAAAACACCCTAGCTGAAACCACTGCTCTCTTCCTCTCTTCTCCTTTGCTAAAATCGCCAGTCTCCAAGAGAAACGACTTGCTCAATTGTGTGATGAGAGAATGAGGCGAAGGTCACTTTTATAACTTGAGAGAGGCATCTAGAAGCAACTAGAAGCCACTTTAGTCACCCAATTAAAAAATAGAAAACAAAATAATAATAAAAAAATAAGAAAAAGTCAATCTGCGTGGGGAAACTCCACCGTATGGCCCGGAAACTCGTTTCTGGCCGTACTGGCCACGTTTCCTCCTTGAGAAACGGGCCAATACGACTGAAAACGAGTTTCCGGGCCATACAGTACGGGTTTCCCCGTTTCCGTTTCGTTTCCGTACGAAAACGGACCCTCTGCCCACGTTTCTTGCAACTTAGCATCACACACATCTACACAGTTATTTTTGGACAAACGTCCCCGGAAAAACCTAATGCGTGAAAACCGATGCAACAGTTGAGGGTTTTATTATTATCCAGTAGTTCTGAATACAATCTTTGGATGCCTTGCTAGCTATCCAGTACAGAGAATATAACTGACAGAAGAATAGTGAGAAGTACCTCACATTATCACAGGCGATCTGACTAATCTAGCCACAAAATGGTTTGCCCCTTGTTGCCTTTGTGTTGCCTCTGCGCAGTCACTGCGTCAGCCCAGCGCCACAGCGTCTAAGGACAACGTCACTCCTTCTGCTGATCAATTTGCCTCCCAAGAAATTCGATTTCCACCTCGCGATCTCACACCCTGGCTTCCAGCTTCAGAAATTGATCCTCCAGCAAAAATACGGACCTCCTCAAGGCTCTATGCTGCCTTTGCGTCAGCCTATGCTGGCCAGCTTAGCCTCTACGCTGCCTCTCCCGGATCTCTCTTTGCCTCCTCTACTGAGTATTCCCAGATTAGGAGAAATCTCCAACCAAAACTATCCCTGCCCCTCACTGCAAAAGATCACTTCAAATTTCTCTCCCGGCAACTGTTGTGTTTCAGAAATTCGATCTTCTGATCTCCACTCGATGATTTTTTCCAAATGTCGCTCAAGCCTTGTTAAAATTGGCAACTAGGGCCAAACTCCATGTGGGTCATCTTATTCATGGCTGATAATATTTTTATTAGATTCCTCTCGTCGAGAGGTGTAGGATTGATCTAAAGATCATCCGATTCCGATAAGTATTTATGGAGATATGAATTTATTTTGATTATGGAATAATTATCAAGTCGACCGGCAACTCATGTAGGCTCAGAAGCCCAACAGTCACATCTATTCAATCATCAACATTTGTATATAAATACAGGAGGTCTTTTCCTCATTTGGACACACACTCTCATCACATCTCTCTCTCTCTCTCCTGCACAGAAAAGAGGCTCTTCTCCTACTGCACAGAAAGGGACTCTTCTCTCACACGTGTGGAAGGAAGGACGCAGAATTTAGGGCTGCAACTGCAGATCGGAAGTTTGACCAGCGTTGACCATCAGACTGTCTCTCAAAACTGCGTTGTAGGTAGAACTGACTCTCCTCTGAAGGCCGCATTTTTTGGTGAAGGAATCAAGCCGATCCAATGGTCGGTTTGCAAGATATTGTCTACCCAGTTGAGGGCTAATCTAGGGTTTGCTGCTGCTGATGTAAATCAGATTTATGTACTATTTCTCTCTGCTGAATTATTGAAGATAAAAGAAGATTTGATCAAAGGGTTTCCCCATGTTGGGGTTTGTCCCTGGCTAGCCACCACATCTTGTGTCTCTTGTCTTGGCTTGTTTTTTGTCGATCGTTTAATGTTCTATCTGCACTTTACTTAATGTACATGTGATTGCTAATCTGTGGATAATAATAAGAAAAAGAAGTAAACTGCTCTAAGCATAGAACACACCATAATTTAACATGGTATTGGAGTTGAGGTGAAGACAAAGCCCAAGCAAGAGCAAGAAATGCCCATGCCTAAAGGTCCTCCTGCTGCCTTTTCTTCTCATGCTAAGAAAAGAAATAATTCTGGGACAAAATCAAAAAGAAAGGTTGGACCTAAGGATGGAAGAAAAGGACGATGTTACATTTGCGATAAAGCAGGTCACTATGCAAGAGAATGCCCTGATAGAAGGAACTCTCACCAGGACGATGATCAAAATCCCTCTCATGGTAATCAAAGGAATGGCAAATCTAATAGTAGAGGTAAAAGGAGTGCTGGAAATCAAGGAAGAGGACAACCATTCAAGAAGCCTAGAAATTCCAGGTATGAATCTAACACTGTTGACGATAAGCAGGATGAATATTATCTACCAGCTGCTCTATCTACTTCTGCTCCTCCGAACTCGTTGGGTAATTGGCTTATTGATAGTGGTGCCTCAAGGCACTTCACTGGTTACAAAGAAGTTCTCCATAATCTGATAGAGAAAGAAACTAACCTGGAAATTGTCCTTGGAGATAATATGAAATATCCCGTGAAAGGTGTAGGTAATGTCTCACATAAATTGAATCAAGGTAATACGATCCACTTATAGGATGTATTATATGTACCTAACCTCAAAAAGAACCTGGTGTCCATCTCGGCAATGGAAGACAAAGGCTACAAGGTGACCTTCAGCGATGGCAAGGTACGTGTATGGAAAAACAATGTTAAAGATGCCTTTACTCTTGGGTTTCGAGTTGATTCATTATATCAGATCGATGGAAGTCCGCTAGGTGTCATGTTTTGTGACACATCTCAAGCCTTGATCAAGAATCAAACCGAAAAGAAGATCAAGATCTTAAGGACTGATAATGGGACTGAATATGAATCTAACGAGTTTCATGACTTTTGTAAAGAGGCTGGCATTAAGAGGGAGACTACTACACCATATACTCCTAAACATAATGGTGTGGCAGAAAGGATGAAACGTTCGATTGTGGAAGCTGTCTGTGCCATGCTCCATGATCAAAGACTTCCGAAGTTTCATGGGCCGAAGCTGCAAACACCGCCGTATATGTACAGAACCGATGCCCTCATCAAGCATTGGGTTCCAAGACTCCTGAAGAAATGTTCACCAGTAAGAAACCTAACTCCTGAAGAAATGTTCACCAGTAAAAAACCTAACGTATCTCATTTTAGAATTTCTGGAAGCCCTGTATATTTTCATGTGCCGAAAGAGAAAAGGAATAAATTGGGTGCATCTGGAAAGAAAGGAATCTTTGTGGGCTATGGTGAAAATACTAAGGGCTATAGAATCTATGTAGTCGGTCAAAGGGAAGTCGTGATTAGTCATGATGTCACCTTTGACGAAGATATGGCTCTCAGCAAGGTGGACAATCTTCCGACTTTGAGGAGCTCTCAAGAAGCCGACACCAGGGAACCAAAAGAAAAGGATGATGAAACAATGCCTGATGTGGAAGAACCCATGGATCCTATTGATCCACCTGAGCCTTCCTCTTCTAGGAAGAGGCCCTCTTGGCTTAGGGGGCTACTCGATGATGCTGAAGGACACACTGCACCCCGAGGAACCTTTCGTGAAAGTAAGAAACCTAACAGGTATCAGGGATACCTGACCATCATGAGCACGATCATACAAAATGAGCCTTCATCATTCTCAGATGTCGTCAAGCATCAAGTATGGAAGGATGCTATGACCGAAGAATATGAGTCTATTATGAAGAATGATGTCTGGGAAGTAGTTCCCAGACCCCAGGACAAGACAGTTGTCACTTCTAAATGGCTTTACAAGATAAAGCATGCAGCAGATGGAAGTACGGAAAAGTATAAGGCTCATTTTGTCACTCGTGGCTTCTCCCAGAAGGAAGGTATAGACTATGACGAGATATTTGCACCTGTTGCCAGATATACCACCATCCGCTTGATCATAGCCCTTGCAGCTTCACAAGGATGGAACCTACATCAGATGGATGTCAAGACCGCGTTCTTGCACGGTTCGATCAAAGAAGAGGTCTACGTGGAGCAACCCGAAGGATTTGAGATTTATGATCGAAAATCTCATGTATGCAGGTTGAAGAAGGCTCTCTATGGGCTGAAGCAAGCACCCCGAGCATGGTATGAGAGGATCGATAGCTACTTGATGAAGCTGGGATTCACTAGGAGTGAAGCCGATCCTAAACTTTACTTTAAGGTTGAAGATGACAAACCCCTCATACCGGTGCTGTATGTGGATGACCTCTTTCTAACAGGTGCAGACCCTCTCATTCACAAATGTAAGAGGGAGTTGGCTTCTGAATTTGAAATGAAGGACCTAGGACTGCTGCACTATTTCCTAGGACTTGAAGTCTGGCAGAAGCCAAGGGAAATTTTCCTATCTCAAGGAAAATATGTGGTGAAGATATTGGAAAGATTCGGTATGGTTGACTGCAAGCCCGTAACTACACCAATGGAGCTTGACTTTAAGAAGTTAAGCGGTAGCGTTGCTGGACCTTTTTTACGAAATGCCACTGAGTATCGGCAACTCGTCGAAGCATTAATGTTCTTAGTGAACTCTCATCTAGATATATGCTTTGCAGTCAATACGTTAAGTCAACATATTGTTGAACCTCACCACATACATGGGATTGGTGCCAAGAATCTGTTAAGATATCTTCATGGCACAATTACATATGGGTTAAGATACACTGTCGGAGATGTGAGACTACTTGGATACACTGATGTTGATTGGGTAGCCAGTGTGGTGGATCGTAAGAGCACTTCCGGGTGTTGTTTCTCCTTGGGATCTGCTTCGATATCCTGGATGAGCAGGAAGCAGAAGTCGGTAGCTTTGAGCACCGCCAAGGCAGAGTGTATTGTTGCTAGCATGGCCACCTATGAGGCTGACTGGTTATGAAAGCTCTTCAGTGAACTATTTGGATTTACATTGGATACCACTATGATCCTTTGTGATAACCAAAGTGGGATTTGTTTATCAGAGAATCCTGTATTTCATAATCGCTCCAAGCATATCGATATCAGGTACCACTATAGTCGAGATATGGTGCAGCGGGGAGCTATAAGGCTCCAACATATCGGTACAGATGAACAGGTCGCCGACATTCTTACAAAGCCCCAAGGAAAGGTCAAATTTTTTACTTTTCGAGAACGACTTGGTGTCGTTCAGAAACCCTTTGATGAGGGTCTTGTATGATGTATTGAGCTCTGGGAGCTCCGGCGGGGGGGCGCGGGGTACTTCTTGGAGCGACATATGACCACAGCGTGACTCACCATCCCCTGGTGGTGTACGTGTACAGGGTAAAAGAACCAAAACTTTCCTTGTGACACCCCATGGCGACTATATAGCAGGATGATTAGTTCTCCTGTGAGGTCTGGATGATGTGCTCTCCATGACGATTATGTAGCAGGATGATTAGTTCTCCTGTGAGGTCTGGATGATGTGTTCTCCATGACGATTATGTAGCAGGATGATTAGTTCTCCTGTGAGGTCTGGATGATGTGTTCTCCATGACGATTGTGTAGCAAGATGATTAGTTCTCCTGTGAGGCCTGGATGATGTGTTCTCCATGGCGATTGTGGACAGGATGATTCGCTCTCCTGTGGACAAGATGATTCGCTCTCTTGTGGGACAAGATGATTCGCTCTCTTGTGGGACAGGATGATTCGCTCTCCTGTGGACAGGATTGATTAGTTCTCCTGTCGAGGCATCCTACCCATGCAGTCTGGGACTCATGGGAAGTACCTCTCATCTGATCAATGAGCAGGGAAATGAGGATAGGGACCATAGTAGTACCGATGGACGCATCGTTGTATCTACTGTACTCCCTATGCTAGGATGACCTTCATTGATTTGGGATCAATGATACTAGTCTGGGACCAATGGTAGGAGTTGTACCCACTATGACACCGACTTCGGGTCGGTTGAGGACTGGTCTGGGACCAATGGTACACACTCTGAGACTAACTTTGAGTCAATGGAGGATGGTATGATACATCCTCGATCATTTCTTCTTCTTCATAATTCGAACAAAGCAGAGCAGATCAGAACAGGGCAGAATAGAACAGAGCAAAGCAGGAAGAATAGAGCAAAGCAAAGCAGGGGTCAAGCTATACAGAGCAGTGTATTTGATGGATGAATAGTAGGAACCGACAGACGAATTGTAGATGGAGTTCTCCCTAGTTGAGAGGGAGTGTTAAAATTGGCAACTAGGGCCAAACTCCATGTGGGTCATCTTATTCATGGCTGATAATATTTTTATTAGATTCCTCTCGTCGAGAGGTGTAGGATTGATCTAAAGATCATCCGATTCCGATAAGTATTTATGGAGTATTTTGATTATGGAATAATTATCAAGCTGACCAGCAACTCATGTAGGCTCAAAAGCCCAAGAGTCACATCTATTCAATCATCAACATTTGCATATAAATACAGGAGGTCTTTTCCTCATTTGGACACACACTCTCATCACATCTCTCTCTCTCCTGCGCAGAAAAGAGGCTCTTCTCCTACTGCACAGAAAGGGACTCTTCTCTCACACGTGTGGAAGGAAGGACGCGGAATTTAGGGCTGCAACTACAGATCGGAAGTTTGACTAGCGTTGACCATCAAACTGTCTCTCAGAACTGCGTTGTAGGTGGAACTGACTCTCCTCTGAAGGCCGCATTTTTGGTGAAGGAATCAAGCCGATCCAACGGTCGGTTTGCAAGATATTGTCTGCCCTAGTTGAGGGTTGATCTAGGGTTTGTTGTTGTTGATGTAAATCAGATTTATGTACTATTTCTCTCTGCTGAATTATTGAAGATAAAAGAATATTTGATCAAAGGGTTTGCTCATATTGGGGTTTGTCCCTGGCTAGCCGCCACATCTTGTGTCTCTTGTCTTGGCTTGTTTTCTGTCGATCATTTAATGTTCTATCTCCACTTTACTTAATGTACATGTGATTGCTAATCTGTGGATAATAATAAGAAAAAGAAGTAAACTGCTCTAAGCATAGAACATACCATAATTTAACAAGCCTCCTCTTATAATCCTCCAGTTGAGAATCAACGGCCCAGATTAGATCCTAATCAATGGCTCAGATCATTTTGGCTTGATCCTCATCTTATTCTAGAATTTTCACCCACATTTAGATTAATACCCTTTAATTAGTTTAAATTTCCTAAGTTTAGAGTTAGGCACCCATTAAAAATAACTAATTATTTTAATAAAACTATCTCCATGTGGAATTTCCCAAAACGATTTCTGGGTATTGGAGAATGCATGTGTCCTAGCCTCCCTGCAAATTTTGAGGTTAAGAGCACATTTGATGCTACCAGAAATCAACACTCCCTCTTAGCGAGGAATGTGCTCTAGTAATGCAACCTGTTGAAGCATCACCCTTCTCTGTAACATCTCCCTCTGCACTGTTGGTGTCTGACATCCCTACCCACCACCTACTGCGCAAATGTTGCATATGTACTGCTGCTGGCCCTACCACTGCCAACACTGCATCTGTATGACAACTCCCTCTCAAATTCTGCATCTGTGTTGCTATTGGCACTACCACTGTCAATATCACATCTACACTACAACCTTCTCCAATTGCTGCTGGTACTGCACAAGCAACAGAAAAGCATCCAAAATTACTGAATTGGTGTTCAGCATGATGCATCTGTTATTGGAGTTCTGGCTGCTGCTAGTCTCTGCGCTGACCCTATGAAGCCTTTGCGTTGTTATTGACTCTACTTTGTGCCAACTCTAGCTCTACGCTACTCAATCTCTGGCGCTCCTAGCCACTGCAATTGTCACTTCGACACTCCTCTGCACCAACTGACACTGGTCCATCCTACTACTTCTGATTTGGGCTCCCGTAGCAGGGTACTGATCCAAGAGGTGGACTCCTCAAGGATCCTACCCATCTGCATTTCTTTCGAACTACAATTCTAAATCACCCCACCTTTGGGAAATCATGGTAAACTCCTCCTCCTCGATCTGTGTGGATGCAGCCTTCGAATGATGCTTCTCGTCCTTTTCCTTCTTCTTGAGAGGACACTATGTAGCATAATGACCAAGTTCGCCACACCGGAAGCACTTGATCTTCGAAATATCTTTCTTCTTCTTCACTACTCGTGATGCCCCTTAGATGCAAGGGTTGCATTCTCATCCTCCTCCTTAGGCTTCGTCCCACTACTGTTGCTGCTACTGTCAAGTTTGCACTTGACTAAGTCTCTCCTCATCTCTTCTTGCTAAAGAGCGGCCCACATCCCTTCCCAATCTGGCAATCTTTCTCTACCTAGGATGTTGTGGAAAAATAGTTGCCATTCTTCTGAGACTGAATTTAGAGCCAACCTCACCATCTTGGTAGGCTGAGGTGTTGACCCCATAGCTTCCAACATGTCAGGATTCTACTAAAGCTTTGCAAGGAACAAATCAATGTGTTACCCCTTCTACATCTACGTGGATCTCATCTTCTACTCCAAGTACATCTTTCGTTTCTCAGAATATCCTTGATATAGCGTGGGCAAGGCATCCCACATCTCCTTGGCAGTCCCTTTCCTTGAGATGTGACATACTACATAATCCTTCACTCCGTCGACGATCATCCGCTTGGCCTTCGCCATCTCTCCCTTGTACTTTTTGAGCCGGTCAGGATCCGCGGGATCAACTACCACCCTGTCGACGTAGATCTTGAGAAAATGTTCATCCAGAAGGCATGACATCCTCGCCTTCCAGATCATATAGTTGGATGCACCATCCAACTAATCCTGATCTCTCAACCCACTGGTCGCCATCTTTGTCAATCGAAAAAAGTCAAATGACCTCCTCTCTCCTCTGCGCTGCTGCTAGGCTAGCCTACGCACTCACTGCTGGAGTCAGTAGATCTACTGTTGCTCAGCAAATGAGAATTCGAATTCCCTAGCTAGGAATTCTCTGAGGAATAAATTCCCTCAAGTGTCTCTCTCTCTCCCACTGACGCTATTTTTCCAGCAACTGCTGCAAAATAATTGCATGCCAGTTGAAGATCTACTCTACAAGAAAAGGTACGCTGCTCACTTCGGCCTCTAGAAAGCTTCAATCTGGAGATCGAATTTCTCTGTCGACTTAGCCAAAGAAAACGAATTCTTCTCAAAACTTCGACCTCCTTGACCCACGAACAACGCTGACTCTGGGGTTTCGAATTGTTGCCTCTACAGTAATTTCGAACCCTCTTCCTTTCTTCTTCTGAGCTCTTCTTATGGTTTGTGCTCCGATACCATGTGAAAAATCGCTTACCCGATTCCTACTGCAGCAAATTGATTATATTTCACCTACTTGTTAAATTAATTGAACAAGTTACTTGCAGTTTTCTACGGCAAATACTGAAATACATACATTGCAGCCTACACCAAAATAAAACTACGTAAACTAAATACAGCGTAGGAGAGAAATAAACATTACACACATCTACACAATTATTTTTGGACAAATGTCCCCGGAAAACCCAATGCGGGAAAACCGGTGCAACAGCTGAGGGTTTTATTATTATGCAGTAGTTCTGAATACAATCTTTGGATGCTTTGATGGCTATCCAGTACAGAGAATATCATTGACAAAAGAATAGTGAGAA
Organism: Pinus tabuliformis; assembly: GCA_031772625.1. Lineage (NCBI taxonomy): Eukaryota > Viridiplantae > Streptophyta > Pinopsida > Pinales > Pinaceae > Pinus > Pinus tabuliformis. The sequence goes on along the minus strand of CM062813.1, from coordinate 262,169,244 downwards.
GTACCTCACACTATCACAGACGATCTGACTGATCCAACCACAGAATGGCTTGCCCCTTGTTGCCTCTACGCAGTCACTGCGTCAGCCCAGCGTCACAGCGTCTAGGGACAGCGTCACTCCTTCTACTGATCGATTTGCCTCCCAGGAACTTCGATTTCCACCTCACGGTCTCACATCCCGGCTTTCGGCTTCAGAAATTGATTCCTCCAGCAAAAATATAGACCTCCTCAAGGCTCAACGCTACCTCTGTGTCAGCCTACACTGGCTAGCTTAGCCTCTACGCTGCCTCTCCCAGATCTCTTTCTGCCTCCTCTGCTGAGTATTCCCGGATCAAGAGAAATCTCCAACCGGAACTATCCCTACCCCTCACTGCAAAAGATCACTTCGAATTTCTCTCCCGGCAACTACTGTGTTTCAGAAATTCGATCTTCTAATCTCCACTCGATGATTTTTTCCAAATGCCCCTCAAGCCTCCTCTTATAATCCTCTAGTTGAGAATCAATGACCCAGATTAGACCCTAATCAATGGATCAGATCATTTTGGCTTGATCCTCATATTCTTCTAGAAGTTTCACCCACAGTTAGATTAATACCCTTTAATTATTTTAATTTCCTAAGTTTAGACTTAGGCACCCATTAAAAATAATTAATTATTTTAATAAAACTGTCTCCGGGTGGAATTTCCCAAAACAATTTATGGGTATTGGAGAATGTATGTGTCCTAGCCTCCATGCAAATTTTGAGGCTAAGAGCACATTCGATGCTACCATAAATCAATAGAGAAGTGAGAGGTTTTTGCCCTGGCAAAGAAGCCTACATACTGTATCAATTGTCTTTTATTGTGCATATTGGTAATTGTCTTGATGAGAAGAACACATTAATAAGCTAACAAAGAGAAGACTATAAGCTAAGAAGTAAAAGTATATCACAAGTAATTATCAAGTAGAGAAATCTCTTATCTTTGGATGCCCTAGATTTCTCAACACCATTTCCCTCCAAAAAACCTCCCTTTGTTCCCTTGGACACACACGCACTTCCTAGGCAGGGAGGGTTTTTTTTTGAGGGAGCGATTGGGGAGTGATCCAATGTTGCGGGAAGTGTCCCCCCCGCCCCGGTTCTAAGGCCCGAAGCGCGTCCCATGCGGATGGGTCCAGGAAGCGTCCCCGGAAGCACGCTTCCAAAATTCGGAAGCGCGCTTCCGCCTGTTTTGGATGCTTCCTGGAAATTTCTGAAGCTTTCCTTCGAAGCGCGCTTCGTACGGCGCTGCGGTCATACGAAGCATGGTGCTTCAGAGGGCGAAGCGTATGCTTCCGTACGATTCCGGAAAAGTGCCGCACTATTTAGAAAATTGTTTTTTTTTTTATTTATTTTAGGTGAGTTTGCTCGTTGGGGGTGGGTCCACCTTGGGTTAGGGTGAGAAATGAAGGCAAAAAAAATATAAATATAGCAGATGCTCCCTCATGGTAATGTTAAATTCTTAAAGTAAAAGTGACATTCTCCTTTATTTTTCATTTTCATCATTTTACTTAAATTTTTAACATTACCATGAAATGACTCAGGATGTTTGAGAGTGGTTCCAGCCTCATTGGACTTCATAAGGAGAAAATAAAATTTCATATCCTATTCAAAATTCAGCAGACTTAACAGTTTTCACTGTTTCAGGAATTCAGGATCAATGGGATTGTGGCATTTCATTAGATTATATCAAGTATGAAGGTATGCGATTAGCATTTAATCAAGAGCACCAAGCCTTATATGTACTCTAGTGTTGGTGGTGTTAATTGTTGAACTCCTTTGTCACGCGGCATGCCCTTAGCAAAAAATTACCTTTCAATCAAGTCAAAATCATCGATCAAGCATGTTAAGCTTTTCTACCATATTGTAAGTCTTGAATTAGGTAGTTTGATCAAAATTGGGCAATGTTGACTAATATCCCTAGACAATCGAGGTAGAGGCAAAGGCTAGACAAGAGGAAAAGAATCTAGATTCTAGATGGTTGATGCTTGAATAATTTAATCATTAATGTACAATGGATGCTATATCTATCTTGATTTATGCAAAAATATGCATGTTTTCATGTCTTCTACAACTGATTTGGTATTTGGGATGTTTTTTTTTAGTATAAATGCAAAAAAATATATAAAAAAATATACATATAGTAGACGCTTCGCTTCCTAGATTTTTGGAAAATGACGCTTCCGCGTCCCCGCTTCCAAAAAACGTCCCTGCTTCATGCAACATTGGAGTGATCTCTCCCATATCACTCCCCGCAATAAAAATTTAATACTGAAGCGAAGGGGAGCGATCACTCCCCGATCGCTCCCTCTATTTCTCCATTAAAACTAGGGAGCAAAAAAAATTACCAGGAGCACGCTCCCAAACAGGAGTGAATTGGAAGCACGCTTCAAGAGCGGATTCGAGAGGGGGGTGCTCTGTAGCCCTAATTTAAATTGCATGGAGTGTCACGGCTAATGATCGATTTTGAGAACTCTCTCATGTAAAATATTTTCTTTTGCATTAATAAATTTGCCTCAAGTGGTCGTGTTGGCTAGGGTTGTGGATTGTTTCCCTCTCAAGGGGTTTTAACCACATAAAAAATTAGCGTTGTGATCTTTGATCTAGTTGTGTGAGTGGTTAGTGAAGGTATTCGTCCTGTATGGAATACCTATTTACCCAAACACTCTTTATACATAGGTGAGCACTTCTCTTACACTAAAATAATAAAATGTTCTTTCTGAATCCACAATTTCCAAAGTATTAATTCATTTAACTGCTAAAAGTCGCTTTAAATGTAGGTGTTCTTCTGCTAGAAATCTTTAATGACCTTGTAAAATGTGCCAAGGAGTCCCTTAATGCCATGTTTCTTCTCCTAGAGCTGGGCATCCTCCTAGAAAGGCCTCTTCTGCCTTAAATTCTGCCTCAGCAACCTTTTTGATCTCTTCTATGCTAGGTGTTCCTCAAAAAGTGTTAACTACCTCCCTTATAAAGTGGATGAAAATGCGTGCTAGAGAGGCACATTAGTTGTTATGACAGCCTTCTCCAGCTAAGGCCATCTCAAAACATGAGCCAAAAAGAAAGAGTGGAGCACTTCCCCAGTAAGTGTAACCACTTTCTAATTACTCCATAATACATGTCAAGCTATGGGGCCACTCATCTTCCCAATGTGTTGTATAACCATGCCCCACTTTGCATTAAAATGTGCCTTGAATGCTCAACGAAGGGAAAGCATTCTACAAATGATGTTATAATTCCTCCTTTGAAACACACTCAATAGTCACTTGTCCTAGGATCTAGGGCATTCCTCAAGTCAACCTAAATATTTCCCTACAATTGTGGATCATCAACCCCAAAATCACCAAGTCTTAATAAAGCAGCACTCCTTAACCAACTCCTCAAAAGGTGGATCTGATGTGGATCTTGTAATTTGAACTGAAGTCTTGATTGCCATCTTCAATCTTACTTTGCATTAAAATCAATGACACACTTCAACCAATAATATATCACTCTTCCTTCTTAGAGGACTGTGTTAGTGAGTATGCTCTGAGATGCTCCTGAAATCCTACACCAAATCTGCCCCTCGATGTCTGTCAAAATGCATGGGACAGGACTGAAGACAAGGTGCAACTCCTACCTGTAGCATGTTGTCTCTGCTGACTGATTAATGATGGTCCAAACAGACTGAAGGATTCCAAATTCAGGGAGCATTAGAGACCTGATCCTTTGGCATTTTATACAGCCCCAGGCATGTATATCCATATAGCAATCCCTATCATTGTTTTCACCAAGTATGTAGTATAATGAGACAGTGTTTCAGGTTCCTCAACACCTTTTTCAGCAGTCGGAGTATATATGACCTCCAGATAACTTCATAAAATAACATGCCCCACATTTCCCTGCACCGCTTTTGATATATAATAAGCACATTGAGGCTTGATTGAACCATGGAAAGTTTTAGGGGCTAATGTTTGCCCAGTGGGCTAATTTTCCTTGATTTTTCCACAAAAAAGATTCGCCAATTTCCAATTTTATAAAAGATGATTCGCCTAAATTTTAGAATATAAAGTTATTTTACCTTAAAAATCGCCAACATTATAGAGAGACTATATATAAAAGCATTATAAATTTGAATAATTTTACAAATATATCAATAAACATTTTATAGTTTGCATATTAGGGATTAGTGAAATTCGCCAATGTTTTTAAACTTCAAGAAATTTTTCCATCCTTAAATTTTTCCTTGGTTGATTCTAACCTTCAAATTGTCTTCTGAAATACATGTGAAATAATTATGTAGCTCTGATTCCTGAAATATGTAAGAACTTACTGCCAATCAGGAGTATCATTGAAAATGTCAAAGTGTGGGCTTCAGTTTTCCAGCAAGCATTTTGAGTGCAGTGAACCATTCTTATACCATTAGTTCCAATAAATCCCTAGACCCATTCTAGTTTTGGTACAGGTAACCTATGCAACTTGAATGCATTTTTCCCATATTGATGTGTTGTATCTTTCTCCTTCGATGGGTTAATGATCTGGATAACATCAAATGGATATTTCTTGAAACAGATACAACAGCTAATTCACAACTCTGCTGACATACACAATCTTGGAGGAGAAAAATCTTCTATGTAGAGATTTCCTCTTGCTCTCCATTGCTCTGTTGCATCCCATTCCTTCAAGGCCATCATGCTTGGAATACTGTTGATTTGCCTTATTCCAATCATTTGCATGTTCTAGATATTTGCATATCCTTCGATTTTCAAAGGTCCTTCAGTACCTCACTGTCTACTTTTCTGCACATCTCCAGATCTCAATACTCAGCTGAATATGGATTCCCATCAACATGCTAAATCAACACCCTACCTTTGGAGATCTGCAAAATTCAATCTGCTACCATGCTGGAACTCATTCATGGAAAACAAGGCTGGCAATGTTGGCTGTTTAAGATGGACCAAGATAGGTCTACCGTCTAGGAAAAGGTGTATTCATCAATTTATAAAAGTACCTTTATTGCCGCCTAAAACACGCCTGAAACATTTTCTCTATGATGCTGTGCTGAGGCCTAATGATTCTTAGGCAAAAAAAGGTCCACCATTATAATTGGAAAGCGTGTTGTTTTACAGGTAAACCGCTTTCTAATAACAGCAACCTCACACAAGATGCAAGATATCCATCTTGATCCTACACCAAAAATTTAGATGCCCATGCATTTTGAGGGGTAACAGTGAACACACCCCATTCAGAATCAAAATAGAGAACCCCTACTCATTATCTAGTAGTAGTAACAGTACCTTTATTGCTGCCTAAAACACGCTTGAAACATTTTCTCTTTGATGTTGTGCTGAGGCCTAATGATTCTGTTATGAATAAAATATATATAAAAAATTATAAATATAAATAATGATGATAATTGTAATAATGATTAGTTAATTAGTAATTAGTACTGAAGAGGCATGTGCAAATGGAACATGACCTTCCATGAAGAGACCCCTGCCTAGGGTATATAAGCAAGCCTTCACTCTCATTTGTATCATCATTCTCATTCATACTTTTTAATATATATTCTTGTATCTCAATGGAGATCTTTATATTCCAAGTCTTCTGGAGTGTTTAACTTGCTAGAACAAACTTTATTCGTACCATTGGTATCAGAGCCATGTCTGATCCAGGTCTTTGGCCATCAACTTTGCGTCTCCATCACTGATTCGTTAGAGGCCCTTGGCCATTTACAAAACAAAAAAAACAAAAAAATGAAAAAAAATTACCAAAAATATATCGACCAAAAAAAAAAACCAAGGGAGAAAAATTTGAATTTAAAAATAAAAAATTTTACTATTTTCAACCACCGTATGAACTTCCAGCAACTCGCTTAACCACCGCGTCGTCCACTTACCGCTGACCCTCCACTGACCACGACATTGTTCCCTGCTAACCCAGAAGGCCTCTGCAGCCCCAGCCCACATCCTATCACTGTCACAGCCAAAGGATCTGCCCATCGCAGCCACCCGACACCCTGCCCTCGCTATCACGATGTCCACACCTTTGCTCTATCAATTCGAACTGAAGATAGCCAGTCACTAAAACGTAGCTCGACTGCAGCTCGCCCCTAAAACACCATCGCGTTCATCGTTTGCAACCACCTGACAGATCGCCAGCACCTTTGAATACCTATCCGTTCCAATTTCAACACTAGCTGCCACCGCCACTATCAAATTTCCGCCAATTCAGCCATGCTATTGCGAAGGGCAGCGAGTCAATCTAATACTATCGAGCATCGTTGTACCACTTTCCAAAGACTTCATTCCAAGCCTCGCGTCGTTCCATAAAAATCGACCAGTTACTCCCTTAATTGTTATCGCTAGCATCAAACGTGATTCTTTTATTTTCAATCTTGATTATACATAAATGAATTATTCGCCAAAGGATTGGGAGTCACGGGTATAGCATAAAAACCATAAAACAAAACAATTAATATATGCCAAAGGAAAATACATTTTATAAGGTGTTTGGATTATAAAGGAAAAATAAAAATAAAGGGTAGATTAAATGTTATGCAAAGGGGAGTTAAAGTTAACAAGAATAAAATAAGGTTATAAACTTGTAAAGTTATTTAAAGGAGTTAAAATATTAGGAAAAGGAAAGAAATGTTTTATTAAAAAAGATGACATATATCTTTTGCAAGGATATATAAGAGTGTAAAAAAGAAAAAGATAAAGAGTATTATTAGTGAAAAAGGAGGTATTATTATTATGTAAGGAAAAGTAGTTCTTACAAAAGTTAAAATAGAGTTAATTTTAAAAAAAAGAGAATACCTTTTAAGTTTGAAGTTAATTAAAAGCTTGAGGGGTAAATTAAAGGAAATATACTTCAAAGAAGTCAAGAAAGGATAGAACATGAGTTCCACACAACAATCATTATTTTGGACTAAATGTTTGTTTTGTGTAACATACATTGAATATCTATGGATTCATAAAAATTGTGAATTGTGTTGTCCAACATGTGGAAAATTATTTTACGCGGAAGAATGTCAAGATGATGTACTAATGCAAATGACAGAACGAGAGAAAAAACTTGTAAAACTAGAACAAAAATTAATAGAAAATGACGAGGAAATTTTGGTTCTAAGGGACTATAGCCAAAAATTACTTGCAAAGGTCAAGAAGTCCAAAAAAAGAAAGAAAAAATTAGAATAAGAAAAAGAATGTGTCGAGAAGAAATTCAACAAGATCCTATCCGATAAAGAAGAAGAAAATTTGTGCTTAAAAGACCTGAATCAAAGGTTATTAGAACAAATCAGAGATCTAAAAGATGAAAAGCTTAAAAGTCAAAACATTGAAAATAAGGTTGATGAATCAGAAACCAAAGAACTCTTACGTCTGAGAAACCATAATCAAAGTCTACTCACTCAAATTAAGAAACTTAAGGATGATAAGAAATCATTAAAAAACAAGTTAGAAGAACTACTCACGAAAGAAGTATCAAAGTCTTTAGACGTAACAGTCCAAGTCGAAGAAAAGGGAACAAACACAGATCCCATTAATCTCATAGTTCAGACAAATCCAAATCCAACTGAAGTGAGGACGTACTCAGAGGTTGCAGTTCAAACGATGGAAATTCCAAGTGATGATTCAGTGACCAACTCAACAACAACAATACCCAAAGTAAATCAGGAAATCGCCACAAACAGATTAAAGCAAGATCAAATTGCAAGAGTTCCTTATCGACATCCAAATCACAAGAGTAGACAACTAAAACAATCTACATATTCAAACCATTCAGAATGGAAGCAACAGATTTAAGTTCCAAGGAATACTGAAGTTTGTAGAATCCAATCTTATGATAACAATTCACTACATATTCCCTGTCATCAGAAGATTCAACAAAAGATTAATCTAGGATGGTCAGATCCATTCTTAGTCCGACAATTTTGTTTATCACTCAGAGCATCATATCGTCTAGTATCAACGAAGATGAAAGTTCAGAGGTGAGAAGATATTCAAAACAAGAAAATAGATCAAGCCCTTTCATCAGTAAGCTTTGAGGACAAAGCTTTTTGAAGAGGAAGGCAATGTTATGACTAAAATATATATAAAAATAATATAAATATAAATAATGAAGATAATCGTAATAATGATTATTTAATTAGTAATTAGTACTGAAAAGGCATGTCTAAATGGGACATGACCTTCCATGAAGAGGCACCTGCCTAGGGTATATAAGCAGGCCCTCACTCTCATTTGTATCATCATTCTCATTCATACTTTTCAATGGAGATCTTTATATTCCAAGTATTTTGGAGTGTTTAACCTGCTAGAACGAACTTTGTTCATACCAGATTCTTAGGCAAAAAAAGGTCCACCATTATAATTGGAAGGCGTGTTGTTTTACAGGTAAACCACTTTCTAATAACAGCAACCTCACATGAGATGCAAGATATCCATCTTGATCCTACACCAAAAATTTAGATGCCCGTGCATTTTGAGGGGTAATAGTAATAGTAAACCGGTAAGGGTGGAAGTAAAATCCCCTAAAGAAGTCCCACAATGTTTAGCAGATGCAAAAAAGTGAATAAATCTGATAATTTGGCTGGAAATATTAGCATGCTCAAATAAAAGTACCTGTGAAGTCAGTATAAAGAAAGCAGAAATGAGACATAAAACCCCTCTTTAAAAATAACCACAAAAAGGAAGGAACTGGTCTGCCAGAGGATATCTTCAGTCACAATTCTATATATTTTGCCAGATATTAGGTTGTAAAATGCAGAATGTTACATTGATGAAGCACCTTGGTTGAATTGCTTACATCAGCTGTCTTCATGTATTCTCTCTCTAGGAGATAACTTCAGATATCATAGAACGTGGTTATATGGCATATGCGCTAAGAGGGAAAGCAATTACAGTCCCCACTAACAATGTAAAAGTTTTTTTCTGGACGTTAATCAGAGACTGCACTGCTTAAGTGTAGAAATATGACTATTCTTTGTCCATCCTACTGCTGTGATGGCAACAAGAGATACCTGTGAACCAGTCTACAAGTTTTCATCACTAGCAACAGTAATCCATGGATTAAAGATATTTACCTCTGTTTTGCCAGGATTTAGTTTCCCTGGAGGCCTGATATCTACAGTCGTGTTTCTGCATTATCAAATGAAGAGATGGGTCAAATTTGAGAACAAAGTAAGAGGTAAGAGAAGAATACAGTACACACATACCATAAACCAATATAATAACATACAGAAGTGCAGTTGCAGCAAACAAAAAAAAATAGAAATGAAAAGCATCAGAAGAAATATCACTGAAGAAGGCACACTTGCAGGTGATTAAATAATCCCAACAGATAGTAGATGGTAGCTGCAAACTTGGTATAATTTATTCCCCCTTCTAGGAAAGTGAGGAAATAGTGCTTAGCCAGTAGACGAGGAGGTGAGGGTAATTATTCACGAAGAAAAAAGCATTACAAATAACATCCCTTTCCTATAGATTAATGCCTCTTATTTGGGAACGAAACCAAGGCTAAAGAGCAACCAGCAAATTCCTTGCTTTCTTAATTTTTCATTATTTGTACACCTATCACTCTAAACAAGGTTCCCAGATCTTCCAACAAAAGGCAAGAAGGTTGGCATCTTTAATTTGAGATTTTACCCTGTCAAAACTACTAAGGTCTAATATACACAACTGATTGGAATAATAGACATAATTGGTTCCTAAATACCATGCTTTCTACAGCTAAACATTTTTTCTAGTGTTAAGCATCTTCACTGCAATCACCTTGGCAATCATCTATTTACGTAGCTTCCTCAACTTGTTTAGCAATATTACATGTGTTCATAATTCCATCCTGGACAATTAAGTTCATTTTTCTAATTATGGTATTTGATCTATGTAGCTTTTGGTAGAGGTAAACTGGTTTGCTTGTAGCATATACAATTATCAACTAAAACACTTATCCATTAGTGTTTATTCTTCTTCCATATTTGATAGGAATGCTAGTCTAAAATCAGCAGAGCTTCAAAATCAATCGTCTCTACATCAATTGATGGCATGTAATTCGTCATTGCTAACCATCTTGGGTTTGGCCTTTTTCTTTGAGGGCCCCACTTCCTCTTTCTAGTTTTTTTTATTTTTATTTTCCCCATTTTATTTTTTACTTATATATCATATTTTTAGACCAATATTATAAATATTATATATATTTTTTATTTTTTTTAAATATAAAGTTTAGATCTTTTTATTTTTTTGATGTTATGAAGAGGAAGCTAATTTGATACACACTCACAAGCCAAGATTTTTTTTTAAAGAAACATGACCCTTTTTTTTGTATCCCAGAGGAACCCAGCAGCCCGCCTGACACATAACTCCTAGTAAACCTTTGGAGGTCTACGGCCTGTCCTCTCCATAAACTAGGTCACAACCGGAGGGATTTGAACCTTGGATCTCTCAGCTTTCACAGATTTCACATTACTTAGATCACCAATTGAGCTGCCCCCTAGGACAAAGAAACATGACTATTTGGAAAAGTCAAGCAGATGTATTTTTTGAAGGGTATGGGTAAAAAATGGCTAAGTTATAAAGGTGGCGAAAAGTAATTGTACGGAGGTATGTACTGTATCACGAGGGCAATCGATAAACAGCAGGGAATCTATGTGGACAGTGACAGCAGCAGAGACAAGGCTGACAACGGCAGCAAAACCAGGTTGTCAATGGTTGTCAAGAGATGTATGGCGATGTACAGGGGTGATAGTGGCTTCCGTGAGGTATACAGCTGTGTGATCATACGGCATAAATTTTCAGCGGCTGCATGACTAGGATGGTGGCATAATTCACAATGGAAAATAGATCTGCTACAGTGGACAGCCACAATTTGTACATAATGGCAAAGCAGCAGAATTCACAGCAGAGAATAGATCTGGTACAGTGGAAGGCCACAATTTGTACATAATTGCAAGGCACTAACATGTAAGGTTGGTAGCCACAATCTATACAAAGCAGCAAGGCACGGATTTGTACAATTGGTGGCCATGACCTATACGGAATGGACAGTATGGCTGGGTTGTTATGGCTCTAATGCTAGTGTAGCAAACAAATCCTGCTTGTATATTGAAGATAGAATTATTTATATGTGTAAACATATTTGTTGATAAAATGATAGAATAATGAATATTAAAATGACGGTGTTAAAATTGGCAGCTATGCTCTGAATTTCATTTATAAAATTGATGGAGAAAATTTGATTTTTGGCACTTTGACCAAGTCATCGTAGAAAAGTCAAGTCGGCCTCAAGGGAAATTGACCCTCCTAAGTCAACTATAAATAGACCTTAGTTGACTCCTCATTTAGGCATCACATCAAAGGAGGTTCGTACATCTCTAAAATTGCAGGAGACATTCCACACGTGCGAAGGAGAGAGAGAAGATTCTGATGTGTTGACTTTTCTGTTTTGGGCTGTGTTGACTCTGACTTGGGCTGATTTGATTTGATTTGACCGAATTTCTTTCTGTTCTGGAAGGCCAAATTGAGGGAGACTTTGACCAAGATTTTCTGGGCACTTTGACTGAGGTTGACCACAGGGTTGACAAGGATTTGACCACAGGTCTGACCTGAGATTTTCTCTCTCCTTTGACCAAGATTTTTGTTGTTTTGACTGGGTTTGACTGACAAAGGAAGGTCGAATTCATTGCTGGGTTGACTAAACTTTCCTGAGCTGACTAAACTTTCCTGAGCAGCTATACAATTGACTTTGATTGGTTAGGGCAGACTGTTGACTGCTATTGACTGTACTTCCACAGGGCCGAAAATTGCAGACTCGTATCTTTGACCAGATTTGACTTTCTCTCTCATCATTGAATGGTTTTTGGATTGGTTGAATTGGGATAGTCAAAGTTTGACTTTCACTGGTTTATGGCTAAGTTTCTGGAAACGGCTACCTAAAAACCCAAGACCTTTTTTTAGTACTCGATTTTTGTTATGATTTGCTCTTTGCGTTGTCAGTTTCTCCCTTTCCTTGACACCAAAGGACAAGTGGTCCATTGATGTGTGTGGATAGCTTGATGCAATATTTGGTTATTACTCTTATGGAGTAGGAAGTATTGGGTTTTCACGAGATTTATTGCTCACACAAGATTTTGGGGATATTTCAATGGAAAAGGAACTATTGGACTATGGTCCAGATTGTCCACGTAATAGCTCCATCTTTGTACAACAGCACGAAAGCAATGATAGTTCCATCGAACCGTTGATCCCTCCTCACGATCAGTTCGTCAAGCCGCCACCTTTTCGTCGAGAAGAAAGTTTCCACGTCCCTTTTAACAATCCCTTTCTTTCGGTTGGCATTCAGAGCTCTACGCCATTCAGGTCGGAGTTTAGTTTGTGAGGCTTAGGTTCTAATCTCAGGCTTAGGCGTGCCCTGAAACCTCATCACGTCAAGTCTAAGGTTGTCGTCGATGATAACGTCCCTCTGTTTGAATTCCAATTCTTCAAGAAAGGGATTTAGTGGGTTGATTTGTTGGAAAAGTGATTAACCCTTCCACCCTTGAGTGATGGTTTCAATCAAATTGGGTTCTGATTCTAGATGTTATTCCTAATTCTCATGTTATAATCGGTGGGTGGTTCTATGAGATTTTTTCTTCCATGGAAGAGGTCAACAAAATCCTTGCAAGGGACTAGTCTTGGGTGTTGAATTTTACAATAGTTCTTGTTGTTGCACAAACTAGTAGGCCTTGTAAAGAGGCAAAAAGCTAGACAGCCTAAGTCCCCTAATCTTCTCGGATTTTCACTGCAGGGGGGAGTCCCAATATAACTCACTTGTCATAGATGTGTATCTATGGTAGTTTCAAAGTGAGGGAAGGTGTCTCATTCAGTGGAAAGGTTCAACATGTTAAATTTTATGATTGTCCAATGTTGTATCAGTTACTTTGGCCCAATTTATCCTTTTCATAAACAATGCATCCAATTATTAGCAGTATAATCAATCATAAATGTAACTGAAGAATGAACAACATATGCAGTGATAGAGAAGACAATAGCACACAACCATAAGAGATAGCAGATTGGTCCAAGACCAGGGAAAAACCCCACAAGGGGGAAACCCTTTCAAATCTTCTTCTTCTTTAGTAGATCATCATAAAAAGTTACAGCAGTGAGTACAATGAGAATAATACATATAGTCAGCAGCAGGTAACAATAAACCAGATACACAGATCTACATATTTGTTATAACAGCAGAGATACTCAGATCTACCGATCTACAGCAGAGAAACCCGAATCCACAGATCATTGATGTCGAGATGCCAAAACCCTAGATTTGAATTGGGTCGCTATCATCAACACTATTTGTGTGCAACTGAAAACTTCAGGGTCGCACTCACGAAGACAGTATGTGGGCGACTGCAATAGCAAAGTCGCACCCAAGAGGTCTATATGCTTGCGACTCTGGATCTGAACAACAAATCCCCAAAGTCGCTCCCTTGTCGACTTGTCCGAGAAACCAATCAAGGCAAAGTTGCACTCATGCAATGCTATCCAAGCGACCGACAAAGCAAAGTCGCTCCCTGGGCTACCTGAAGCCAGCAACCAGAGACCAGAACCTTCTGAAGGCAAAGTCGCTCCCTCTGAACTGCCTCCCAGTGACCAGAGAGCCAAAGTCACTCTCTTACCCACTCTGTGCCAGCGACTATGGACGAAAAACTTCAGATCTATGCCAGCGACTGAGATCCAAAATACCCTAACTCAAAGCGAACCTTTCGCCTGTGATCTCGGACCCAATGAGGACTTTCGCCAATGAACCTGTGCGAGCCAAGACAAAGTAGAAGAATAAAAACATAACTTGTGTGTCTAAATGAGCTTGAGGTCGCTCCATTTTATAGGTTGTCTTGAGGGTTTACTTGGGGTTAAGAATGACCCAAGTGGTTACGGCTGACCCAGTGTTGCGGAGAAGCGCCCCCCCCCCTCGAACCCGCTCCCAATCCGCGCTCCGGGCGGGAGCGGGTCGGGAGCGCGCTCCCGATAAAAAAAATTGCGCTCCCGGCCAAAACAGGGAGCAACTTCAGGAGCGTCGCTCCGGGAGCGATCAGGGAGCGATCACTCCCGATCGCTCCCAGGCTTTAATTTTCGCTCCCGAAGCGACACGCATTGTCGCCGAGAGTGAAAAGCGCGAAAAAAAATTCGGACACGAAAAAAATAAATAAATAAAAATTGTTTTAAAAAAAAATTTGCTTTTATAAGGGCTTGGAGGGCATTTTTATGTAATTGTGACTTGCAAGAGTTGGAGGAGAGCCAAGGAGATTGTGCAAAGGAGCGAGGAGGAGCAAGGAGCGAGTGCCGAGGAGCAAGGAGCAAGCCTGCAAGGAGGTTAGTAACTTAGTAATTTAGTAGGTTAGTAAAGTTATAACTTATTTCTAGATTCTAGAATGATGAATCATGAATCTAAATAAATAAAATTAATAAATAGTAAATAGTAAAACTAAATACATTTTTAATTTTCTCATTCCCATTCCCATTAAATTTTGCAGATTCAAAACTACAAATTTCAAACATCATGGACCTGGTTATATTTCTTGGCATTTTCTTCTTCTTGGTCCCTTTTCTGGTTATTATGGTGTTGGAGAGTAGGAAAAGGAGGGGTCAAAATGAAGAGGGGGATGAAGAAGGGGGACAAAGTGGATTTGATGAAAACCCCGGTGAGGAGGAGCTGGAGGAGGGTGAACATCACTCTCAAAAAACTAAACAAGACCAAACCCCATTGTGGAAATATGTTAACAGGCCTGAAACAGGGAAAGGAGGTGGAACCACTAAATTTCATTGCCCCCATTGCAACAATAATTACACGGGTTCATACAGCCGTGCCAGAAAACACCTCTGCGGGAAAAGGCCATGGGATGGAGATAAAGAAATAGGAATCAAAACTTGTGTCGTTGTGTCAGCAGCAGATAGAGCCAAATACATAAGGGAAGAGGAGGAAGCCCAGTACAAATCTAAAAATCAAGGGGTTTCTTTGAACCAAGCTCACAATCACAAGCACAAAGAACTCCTTCAGCATCTTCCCAAGGCAATGGATATGGAGGCATAGCGTCACCAGCTTTAAGGCGTAGAACCATATCAGATTCCCTTGATGAGGGGTGTAGGAATGATGTGGATTCAAAAGTTTACAGGTTTCTCTATGCATGTGGGATACCATTCAATGTTCTTCGCTCACCTTATTGGCACGAAATGGTTTCTGCCATAAATGATGCTCCTAAAGGATACAAGACCCTTGGGTATGACAAGGCAAGAACCGTTGGACTTAATCATGAAAAAGCAAAAATATCACATTCTTTGAATAGAATGACAAGTTCTTGGACTGACCATAGGGTGTCCATTGTATCTGATGGATGGACAAATGTAAAAGGCAAGCCATTGATAAGTGTTCTTGCTGTGTCTGTTAGTGGTGCCATCTTTCTAAATGCATATGATTACTCAGAGAAGTTCAAGACCGGCATCAACATTGCAGAAGCATTACTTGAAACAATTGACCGTATTGGGCCATACAATGTCATCCAAGTCATCACTGATAATGCTCCTAATTGTAAGGCAATAGGAGCAATTATTGAGGATAAATACCCCAACATATTTTGGTCTGGGTGTTTGGTTCACACATTGAACCTTTTGATGCATGATGTTGTTAAGAACAAAAATGAACAATACAAATGGATTGGTGATTTGTACAAGAAAGGCAAACAAATGATAAAATTTATTACAAATCATAGCAATACCCATGGCCTTTTCCGCAGTCACTCAAGATTGGAGTTGTTGAAGATTGCGAGGACTAGATTTGATAGCTATTACCTCACCTTCAGGTGCCTTTTGAAGGTAAGAGAGTCATTGGTTAGCATGGTATCAAGTCCACACTGGTAGGTATTAAAGGAAAGGGCTACAAATGCCGCTGACAGGCCAGGTTTTGAACTGGTGGAGGGGGCCGCTCTTGATGGTATGTTTTGGTCAAGTGTGAGGCAAGTATTGGATTTCACCAAGCCCATTTATCACATGATTCGGTTTGCAGATACAGATAAACTAGTGATTGGCGAGGTGTATGAGCAGATGGATACCATGTTGGGGCAAATAAAAGATATTGTTCATAACAATGATCCCGACTTGTACAAACTGATTCACGATTATGTGTGTGTACAGTGGAATAAACTTAATCTTCCACTACATTGCTTGGTGTATATCCTTACGCCAAAATACTACTCTACATCTTGGTTGGGCCAACGTGCAACAGGGGGTGGGGTTAGGACCAAACCCCATTTAGATGAAGAGGTAACTAGAGGATATTTGGATGCATTAGAAAAGTTGATACCTGACAGGGAGGAATGTGCAACTGTGCGCCTTGAAATAGGCAGATACTTCAGTGGCACTGGTTTGTTTGGTACCTTCCATGCAATGGAAGACAGAGACAGATTTGATTCTCTCACATGGTGGGAATCATATGGCGGCCAGGGACTTTTGCCAAAATTGGCAAAAAAAGTTCTACCGCAGGTTGTAAATACTTCTTTTGCAGACAGGTGTTGGACCACCTACAGCTTCATACATAATGTGAAAAGAAACAGACTCAATGAAAACCAGGCAGAAAGCTTAGTTTATGTGCACTACAACTTGAGGTTGTTGAGTCATTACTGTGATCGGGCTTATGAGGATCCAACATATAAAATTTGGGACAACCACCCAAAGGATGACAATTTGGAGGATGGCACTATACATCTTGAAGAACTGGAAGAGGAACTTATAAGGGATGAAGATGAAGCAGCTGCAGCAACCATGCCACCTCCACCATCCAATAGCAGTGCTCGAGTTCTGAGTCTTGTTCCTTTGTTGTTGCCACCTCCATCTACACCCTCACGTGGAGGGCATGTGCCTTCTAGTTCTGGTCGTCGGTCTGTGCGGGAGACTCCTAGAAGACCACCACGACCTGCTCATACAGGAGACTCTCGTGGCAAGGGCCACATGTAGATTTACAGTTTACTTGTCTTTTCTAGTTTCTATTAGTTTTCATAACTGTTGAGTCTTGAGTCCTTGACTCTTGACTCTTGACTCTTTCATATCATAATGATATTTTTTGTAAACAATATATGACTGTGACAATGAAAGTTTGAAGTTTGAAGTTGGCAATTATAACTCATTGGTAATGATTGTGAATTATGATTCATGAATATGATGCTTTGTGAAAGACTAAAGTTGTTTCATTTCATTTCATTATTCATAATTCATTTTATAACATTTCATTTCATGTTAACAGTTAGAACTTAGAAATATCTAAGATATTATTTCTTGTAATGGTTAAACTTAGCTTACAAGTACAACTTTGGTGATCAATGATGATAAATGTTATATATTGAATTTTCAATTTTGAAAGCTTGAAGTTGAAACTTTAAGATTGAATTTGATGAATCATGATTCACGAGACTCAATATGTTGTAGTTGTAATATGTATGTTACTAACTTGTGGACATGGTTGATGAAGATTATAACTTCTAGATGATTGATGTGATATGGTTCAATGATCAATCTATGTTTTTTTATGTTTTTTATATCTAATTCATCATTCTACATGTTTTTGTTGACATATATGTATCAAAATATAAAAAATATAAAAAGTATATATATATTTTTAAAAAATCGCTCCGGGATTCGCTCCCAAACCGAGAGCTTCTGAAAATGTCGCTCCCGCTCCCAAGTAACACTGGGCTGACCCATTCCATAATGAATGAATTAATTAAATAATTTAAAACTTAATTTCCGCTTGACCAAATCAAGTGATCTTTAGGTCCATTTTGATCCTCTCGAAAAGAGGATTTAATACAAGCATCATCTTGGTCATCTAAGTTGTCCAATGTGGAATTTTACCACAGTTGCAAAAATTAACACTCCCTCTCAACTAGGGAGAATTCCACTTGCCCATATCTTTACATCATCTTGTCAAGTTGTCGTCATGCTTGACTATCTCTTCTCAACTCTAACTGCTGAAACTTTCTCTGATCTACAAGAAGAAGAATTTGTTACTGGAGGGGAGCTTAGTCTACCACCCTCTATCCATCAGGCTGTTGTCTGGAATCTCTGTTGTCGGGTTGCTACCCGGAAAATCATCATCGGAGAGTACATCATCAGGGAGCACATCTCAACCTAGAACCATGTTGGGGAGCAATAGCTTCCACCCAAACCGAGCAATAGGATAACTCTCCTCACACAGGGGAGTAAACCCTTGACCCTGGATCACACAAGGGAGTACACCCTCGACCCTGGAATTTCAATAGGGAGCTTTACCCTCAACCCAGAATTTCATCCAGGAGCTTTACCCTCAACCCGACATTTTCAATGGGGAGTTATACCCTCAACCCAGAATCCTATTGCCTACCAATCTTCCTAGCAATGACCCTTCGTGGTCATGTGGTAGAACACCTGCATCATAATCGTCTTGGGTTGTACACCCCAAACACACCCTCAAATCGTCGGCCAAACGAGGAGTAAAAATTCCCAACAAGCCCTGCTTGTGGGTATGATGCCAACTGGGGTATACTCTACAAAGACCAGACAGGGGAGTAAAACCCTCAACCCTGTGGGTAATAAATAGGGAAATGCCCTAGTGTCTAGAGTTCCCTCAACCCCAGGAGCCCTTTATCTCAATTCCTCACCCTGAGAGCTCAAGCAAGGTGGGAAGAGCATGCTCAGTGTCCTCGATCAGCATTGCCCCTTATCCGGAGGGGCTACATCCATCAGTCCAAGTTGTTCTCTAAAGAACGAGAACTTTCTCTTCGGTAATGCCTTGGTGAGAATATCTGCAATCTGATCATCTGTTGATATGTGATGGAGCTTGATGGCTCCTCTCTGCACCATATCTCGAATGAAGTGATATCGAATTTCAATATGCTTGGACTTGTCATGGAACACAGGATTTTCTGCCAAACGGATCCCACTCTTGTTGTCACAGTATATTACTGTGGTGTCTAGGACCTGCTCAAACAGCTCTCCAAAGAGCTTTCTTAACCATACTGCCTCGCAACTAGCCATGCTAGCGGCAATATATTCTGCTTCGGCTGTGCTCAATGCTACAGACTTTTGTTTCCTGCTCATCTAGGATATCATGGCAGATCCAAGGCTAAAACAACATCCGGATGTACTTTTCTTGTCGAAAGTATTTCCAGCCCAATCAGCATCAGTGTATCCATGAAGCTGAACATTTCCTGTAGAATATCTCAGGCCAAGTGTAATTGACCCATGCAAGTATCTCAATATGTGTTTGGCAGCTATCCAATGTGAGTGGTGGGGCTCGGTCATAAACTAACTCAGAGTGTTTACTACATAGCATATATCTGGACAGGTGTTCACAAGGAACATCAGAGCCCCAATCAATTGTCTATACTGAGATGGATTTTCTAAGTTTGGTCCTGCAGCATCTCCACATAATTTCTTGAAATTTATTTCCATAGGAGTGACCATGGATTTACATTCAGTCATTCCAAATCTTTCCAGTAACTTTACAATGTATTTCCCTTGCGAGAGGAAAATTTCACCAGACTTTTGCCACACTTCAAGGCCCAAAAAGTAGTGCATAAGACCAAGGTCTTTCATTTCAAACTCAGAGGCTAGCTTCCTCTTACATTCAATCATCATAGGCTCACTACCTGTCAAAAATAGATCATCAACATACAAAACCAAAATCAATGGCATACCTTGGATTACCTTGAAGTAGAGGTTGGGATCAGCATTGCTTCTTGTGAATCCCAACTTTACTAAGTAGCTGTCAATATGCGCATACCAAGCTCGAGGAGCTTGCTTCAAACTGTATAATGCCTTCTTCAACCTGCACACATGTGTTTTCCAGTCTTCCACTTCAAATCCTTGTGGTTGTTCAACATATACCTCTTCCTGTAACATGCCATGGAGGAAGGCGGTCTTTACATCCATCTGATGAAGAGTCCATCCCTAACTTGCAACAAGGGAAACTATAGAGTGGATGGTTGTATATCGAGCTACTAGAGAAAATATGTCATCATAATCTTCTCCCTCTTTCTGAGAGAAGCCACGAGCCACGAACCTTGCTTTATATTTCTCGATGTTGCCATCACTTCCATGCTTGATTTTAAACAACCATTTTGAAGTCACAACAGACTTCCCTTTCGGTCTAGGTACAATATCCCAGACATCATTTTTCATAATTGATTCATATTCTTCAGCCATAGCATCCTTCCAAACTTGTTCTTTTGTTGCTTCTTTCAAATGAGGACGGTTCGGCATGAATCATAGTACTCATTGCAGCAACATATCCCTAATACCTGCAAGGTTGTTTCCTTTCTCTAAATGATCTACGGATGGGGACATTTCTTTCAATATCCTGTAAAGTGTCGTGGAGCCATGGTGATCTCTTCTTAGAGGGAGGATCACTTGAAGGAGGATCTAACGGATCCATAGGCTCTATGGGATCATCAACCATGTCTAGTTCAAGTGCAGCCGGACCATCCAAAATATCCCAGTCATCATTCTCTTCCTTAGGAGGAGGAAGTGGAGGAAGATCTCTTGCTTTTCCAAGAGTTGCATCTTCATCAAATGTTACACCCCTGCTAATTTCGACCTTTCTCTAATGAGGAATATAAATTCTATAAGCTTTAGAATTATCGCAATAACCCACAAACGTACCTTTTTCTTCCAGTAGCCTCTAGTTTGTTTCTTTTGTCTTTCGGCACATGAAAATATACTAGGCATCCAAATACACGAAAATGGTTGATATCAGGTTTGATCCCTGTGAATATTTATTTAGGAGTCTTGTTTTCCAACGCTTGATGAGGCACCTTGTTCTGAACATATACCGCAGTAGATGTAGCTTCGGCCCAAAGGAATTTTGGCATCTTTTGATCATGGAGCATAGCACGGGTAGCTTCTAATATAGATTTGTTCTTTCTTTCAGCGAGATCATTCTGTTCAGGAGTATATGGCACAATCCCTTTTTTATTTTGTCTTTCTTGCAGAATGCTATGAATTATTTTGACATGTATTCTCCTCCATTGTTGGACCTGAAGACTTTGATTCTCTTACCTGATTGATTTTCGATCAATGCTTTGAATTCCTTGAAAGTTTTGAAGGCTTCATCCTTGTGCTTAAGATAATATATCCATGTCTTTCTTGAGAAGTCGTCAATGAAGGTAATGTAGTAGATATGACCACCAACTGAATGCACAGGCATCGAACCACATATATCAGAATGAATGAGATGAAGAATGTCATAAGTTTTGTTCTTACTGGAGGGAAATGGTCCCCTTGTTTTCTTTCCACTTGCACAACTTGGGTAGACTCCATCATGTTGAGCCTGAACATCGGGAATACCAGAGACCAATTTCTTCAATTTCGGAAGTGCATCATAGTGAAGATGAGCCAGTCTACGGTGCCATAATTCGCTCAAGTAATTTGTATTATGAGCCAATGCAAAGAGAGGTCTTCCTGTGACCCTATATAGACCTTCAAATCTCGATCCTAGAGTGAAGGCATCTTGCATAGATGAATCAACAAGCCAAGATAGAACTTTACCTTTGATGAAGGCAACCCTCATCCCTTTGTCTTCCAATGCAGATACAGATACCAGATTCTTCATTAATCCTGGTACATACATGACATCATGCAGTAGAACAGATTCTCCAGAATTTAGCTAAAACTTGACAGACCCAAAACCTTTCACGGGATGAGTAGAATTGTCTCCAAGAATTATCCTTAGCTTAGTCTCCCTCTCTACCAGATTAGAGAGGACTTCTTTATAACCAAAGAAATGATGAGTGGCCCCACTATCAACTAGCCAACTATCCCACGAATCCGATGGGGAAGAACTAGTAAGAGCAGAAATGAGAATGTATTCAGATTTGTTTACAACATTATTTTCATACCTTGGAGCCTTTGATTTCTTTTGAGGATGATGATTCTCTTCGTGGTCACTTGAGGAGTCTCTTCTTCTTCTTTCATATCTTCGATCTTGGTTCTTCTTTTGATAGTCCTTTCTTCTTTTGTTCTTGAAGTTACCTCTAGAGTTGTAACGATGTCTTTTGTTCCTTTCGGGGCAATCATGAGCATAATGACCTGTCTTGTGACAATTGAAGCATTCCACATGAGATAGTGATTTGTCATATCTTCCTTTTGAATTCTGAGGAGGAGGTTTCCTTGATGGACCTCCTTTTGCCTTCTTCCTTTTGCCATGAGCGATGTATGCTGCGGGTTCTCCTTCTTCATGCTTTTGAATTCTTCCTCTTGCTATCAACCTGGATTCTTCTTGAGTGAGTTTTCCCATGATCTCATCATATGTCGGAAGAACATTGTTGTTGCTAATGGTAGTAATGAAGGTTTCCCATATAGAGGGGAGACCTCTAAGAGTCACTATTACCAGTTCCCTGTCAGGTATATTTTCTCCAACTCTCTGCAATTGATCTCTAAGACGAGAGATCCTCATAATGTAAGATTGAACAGTTTCTCCTTTGTTCATCTTGACTTCCTTGAGTTGATCTTTCAAGGTAATGATCTCATTTAGGTTATTGACTTCCTACGTAACGACCAAAAGTCGTATACGCAGCGGAAATATTAAAATACTTCGTAGACAAAGACATCCATCGTAGGACAGTAATTGTAAAATGTATATTGTATTAAAGAATTGATGTAGGATGATTACAAATGAAAATGAGGGTCTTGTATATATAGACAGGTAAGTACCTTTTCACGAACAGGCATGTCTTTAAAACATGCCTTTTCATTATTAACTAACTACCCATTAGTTAATTTACTTATTATTTAATATTATATTTATATTATTATGATTATTATTTATTATCTATTTTTATTTATTTTTACATAATTTATGTTCATAACATTGCCTTCCCCTTCAAAAAGCTTTGTCCTCAAAGCTTGTTGATGAAAGGACTCGAACTCTTATTTATTGCGAATGTCTTCTCTTCTCGGGACAAACATCTTTGTTGATACAAGACGATATGATGTTCTGAGCAATAGACAGAATTGTCGTACTGAAAATGGATCGGACCATCCTAGATTAATCTTCTGGGGAATCTTCTGATCCTTGGAGATGTGTAGTGAATAGTTATTGTATGACTGGATTGAGCTCACTTCAGTATTCTTCGAAACATAAGTTTGTTGTTTATGTTCTGCGTGATAAAGACTTGTAGATTGATTAAGGTGTCTACTCTTGTGATTCGGATGTATATAAGGAATTTTTCTTGTTTGAACTTCCTTAAACATTTTTATGGCAGATTCCTGATTTCCATCAGGCATTGTTGTTATTGAATTGATTATTGAATCCTCATTTTGGGTGTCCGTCGTTTGAACAACAACCTCTGAGTACGTCTTTACTTTAGTAGGATTTGGATTTGCCTAAACTGTGAGATTAGTGGAGTCAATGTTTGTTCCTTCTTCCCCAACTTGGACTACTACATCTAGCGATTTAGATGCTTCTTTTGCAACAATTTTTTCGAACCTATTCGTCAATGATTTCTTATCGTCCTTAAGTTTTTTAATCTGTTTGAGTAGATTTTGGTTATGTTTTTTGAGACGTAAACATTCTTCATTCTCTAAGTCAACTTTATTTTGGTATTCAAGCTTCTCAACTTTTAAACACTTGATTTGTTCTAATAACGTTTGGTTAAGGTTCTTTAAGCATAAACTTTCCTCTTCTTTTCCTGATAGACTTTCGTTGAGTTTCTTTTTAGAAATTTCATTTTCTTGTTCTCACTGGTGTTTCTTAGCTTTACATTTTCTTACTTGTATAGGTAGCTTTTGATTATGCTCCTTCAAACATGATTTTTCCTTATTTTTGTTGGATATGACTTCTTCAAGCTCTTTTTGCTTCTTTGATACTGTTTCTGGATTCTCTTGAAACATTAGTTTCGAAATATACTTAAGATTTTGTAATATCCCATATCAGGGGTATCCCTTAAACACAAGCAAATTCCAACCAGAGATGGACTGGGAGGGCATTTACCAGATATGTCGCCTCTGAAAAGAGGACGAGATCTGGAGGCTACCTGGCCCTTTCCAGACTCTGTCTAAGAGTATAGGAGAAAAAAAAACACACAAGTGGTATAGTAGCCAGGGAGCTCAAAGAGATTAAAATAACAGTAGTGCAACATACAATAATGTATACATGGAATATAAGTAGATAATCGAGAAATGCAGAGAAAAATGCTAAGCCATTCTATTATACTGAGTAATGGAAAGAGTACAAGAGGTGATCAGAAAGATATCACTTCGACTTGCACAAGGCAAGTAAAGAAATACACTCAGAATGGTAAGGAAATGGCCTCTCTCTGAACTGCGTCCAAGCTGCCGGAGAACTGCTATGCTGCTGCTACTGTTGGAATCAAGTGAGGATTTGGGTTTGTTCCCCTCCTCAGGAAATGTTGAAACATTGGAATCAGCCTCTGCTCAATAAACCCGGAAAAGCCCAAAAAGCTTTTCTAAAATAGCTGACCCCCGAAAATCTCCCCCTTGAGGATCTACGCTATCCCTCAAGGCTCTGCGCTGCCCCTGAAGAGAATCTTCCAAAACTCTACCCGAGACTCTGCCAAAATCCTCTAATATGCAAGGGTTGATCCCTTGCTCAATCTCCAAGCTCAAATCCTCCACATAAACCCAATCCGGAGCTCCTACCAAAAGAGACTACGTCCTCCCCTCTCAAGACTACGCAATTATCAAAATGCTCAGTTCCTCCTTAACTCCAGAGGTCACTCCTCCTACAAAAATACTGATGAAACTACCTTGCCCGAGCAGGCACTCGAAGTCCCCCGGGGCTAAGGGTGAGATCCCCGAACGGAGACACTCGATGCACTAAACAGTGTTGCAGACAAGCTAAACAGCCAGCGTGCTCTAAGTCGAAGTGACTAGCTCAAATGCAACATAATCCAATGCCCAAATGAAGAGGCTCCTCTCTCCTTTATAGCGTTGGCCTCCCTCAAAACCCTAAGGCCCACATCCTCCAACATAGCCTCTCTCTTGCCACGTGCTCCTTCTCCATCTGCGCAGTCCCTCCAAGTGTCTACGTGGGCCCCCTTCTCTACGTGGTCCTTTGCCCCCTTGGCTCCCCTTTTAAGTTACAACATTGTGCTACTAGGGAGTGACTTTATTCAAAAAGTGAGTTATGTCCCCCTTTCCTCACCCTTTTATTTATAAATAACTATAGAAGGCAAAATTGAGCAAAATCGAATATTCCAATTAGCCATGGCCAATTAGGAATATTACAGTTTTTTTGCTGAAGGCATTATCAATTTTGATTTTGTTGTCATGTCTTGGAACGTGACCATCTTCTTCTTGTAAGGGAACATCAAGAGTTTATTTTTTGTGTTTAGAACGAATGTACCTAATTCCTTGAACCAAGGTCGACTGAGAATTATGTCAACCTTTTTGTCAAGCATAGTTATGACACGAAATTGAGATATGTACTCATAATGATCAATTGTCACTTGTAAATCATTAGTTTCATATTCTTTTCCTCCAAAAAGACCTTCTCTTTCGCCTATATTTGGCTCTAGAATTAATAGTTGATTTGCCAAATTAATATTGATGTAATTATTCTTAGTGTTTGTATTAATAACAATAATAATTTCTTTCCCTTGGATACACCCCTTTAATGTAAATAATCTAAAATCTACAATCGGAATACCTTTATAGGAAAATCTTCCTTCCTTTGTTTCTAAATTAAACTCCATCTTTTCTTCTTCGGATGAGCCTAGGGTTTTTAAAAGTAACCCCTTTAACTTTTATTTTCCTCAATTATATATTTTTCCCCACTTTAAAAAAAGTTAATATAGCTCCACTATTTAAATAAATTGCACCTTATATTTATTATAATGCTTTTAAAAAGTACTCTTCCTTTGTTATAACTTGTTATCCTTATGTCTCTTTATAGTTCTAGATTTAACCCTTTATAAACTTTAATATATGGATCTTTCAAGTAACCTTTTATAATAATACCCGCTTTGTACTTATATATATTTTCAATAATTTTATGACTTGAACTTTTCTTTAAAATACCCCTTTATAATATAATACTTCTCTTTATATATCTTTTATTTATAATCTCTTTTTTTTCTTTTTGAAAAGTTACAACCCTAGTGAAACGTGGCTATTCACCTCTTTGGGGTATAATATAAAATATATGTCCACTTATGTGCTTTTGACTCGGTTAATTTTGTCCATGTAAAACTTACCATTCACATAAAGAGATTTTGTATTCCTTTTGTTTTTCTTTTACCTTGAAAATACCATGGGCAATTACCATGGGTTGCTAAAACCACGAGCTTGTAAACCACTTAATAAAGAATCAAAATAATAGTATCTACTCTTTCTTCTCTTACGTATAGTTTTATAGATATTTGGAAAGGTTCCCTTTTAACTTTATCGTGCACTTTCTATCAATAATGTAGAACCTTTTTATATATATGAATGTTCTCCTTTAAAACTTACAAAAGACTATATATATCTTTTTTTTAGTAATATTTTTTTATATGATTTTTTTCTTTAAATTTTTTTTTCAAATCTTTATAAGTACTTTTTCTCTTTTTCTTTTTTTCTTTGACTATCTTCTTTTTTTCTTTTCTTTTTTTGTTCAATGGCCAAAGGCCTCTGATGAATCAGTGACAGAGAAACTCCCAAAAATGTAGCAAAACACTTCAATCTCGACAGCAACAATGTTGAGAAACCTGGATGGCCAAGGGCCTGGATCGAAGAGCGTGGCTCTGTGCAGCGGTGGAGCATCCAAAGGATCAAACTGCTTTGATACCAATGTAACGACCAAAAGTCGTATACGCAACGGAAATATTAAAATACTTCGTAGACAAAGACATCCATCGTAGGACAGTGATTGCAAAATATATATTGTATTAAAGAATTGATGTAGGATGATTACAAATGAAAATGAGGGTCTTGTATATATAGACAGGTAAGTAGCCTTTCACGAACAGGCATGTCTTTAAAACATGCCTTTTCATTATTAACTAACTACCCATTAGTTAATTTACTTATTATTTATTATAATATTTAAATTATGATGATTCTTTATTATCTATTTTTATTTATTTTTACATAATTTACATTCATAACATCATACATGCCAGTTATCTTGTCATACATATCTTTGGACTTTCTTAAATTCCCAACATAAGCAAGTAAATGATCCTGTAAACCATCAGCTATAATTTGCTTTGCTTTAGACTCACCTTTCTTGTACCTGTTCTTGAGTGTAGCGGAAGCATCTTCTGAAGGCTCGGGTATCTCTCCTTGAATGTATTCCAGCACATCATGGTTGTCAGCTATGATCTCCAATTTGACCTTCCATGCAGCAAAGTTTGATGCATCACCTAGCTTTTCATGCTCCTTGAAGGTAGAGGACGACATCTTGACTTTGAATCAAGCGATCTGCTTTCTGAAGAAGAGGGCTTCAAGACTTGTCTTCTCTTGGGCTTCACTTTCACCGTAGCTCTGATACCATGTTAAATTTTCTGATTGTTCAATGTTGTATCAGTTACTTTAGCCCAATTTATCCTTTTCATTAACAATGCATCCAATTATTAGCAGTATAATCAATCATAAACGTAACTTGAAAATGAACAACATATGCAGTGATAGAGAATACAATAGCACACAACTATAAGAGATAGCAGATTGGTCCAAGACCAGGGAAAAACCCCACAAGGGGGAAACCCTTTCAAATCTTCTTCTTCTTTAGTAGATCATCATAAAAAGTTACAGCAGTGAGTACAATGAGCCTAATACATATAATCAACAGCAGGTAACAATAAACCAAATATACTGATCTACAACAAAGAAACCTGGATCCACAGATCACTGATGTTGAGATGCCAAAACCCCATATCTGAACTGGGTCGCTATCATCAACATTATCTGTGTGCGACTAAAAACTTCAGGGTCGCACTCACGAAGACAGTATGCAAGCGACTGTAACAGCAAAGTCGCTCCTAGGAGGTCTTTGTGCCTGCGACTATGGATCTGAACAACAAATACCCAAAGTCACTCCCTTGTCGGGTTGTCCGAGTGACCGATCAAGGCAAAGTCGCACTCATGCAGTGCTATCCGAGCGACCAACAAAGCAAAGTCGCTCCCTGGGCTACCTGAAGCCAGCGACTAGAGACCAGAACCTTTTGAAGGCAAAGTCGCTCCCTCTGAACTACCTCCCAACGACCAGAGAGCCAAAGTCGCTCTCTTACCCACTCTGTGCCAGCGACTATGGACGGAAACTTTAGATAGGTGCCAGCGACCAAGACCAAAATACCCTAACTCAAAGCGAACCTTTCACCTGTGATCTCGGACCCAATGAGGACTTTCGTCGATGAACTTGTGCGAGCCAAGACAAAGTAGAAGAATAAAAACATAACTTGAGTGTGTGTCCAAATGAGCTTGAGGTCGCTTCCTTTTATAGGTTGTCTTGAGGGTTTACTTGGGGTTAAGAATGACCCAAGCAGTTACCCAAGTGGTTAGGGCCGACCCATTCCATAATGAATGAATTAATTAAATAATTTAAAACTTAACTTCCGCTTGACCAAATCAAGTGATCTTTAGGTCCATTTTGATCCTCTCAAAAAGAGGAATTTAATACAAGCATCATCTTGGTCATCTGAGTTGTCCAATGTGGAATTTTACCGCAATTGCAAAAATTAACACATCAAAAGTGCGAGCTCTGGGAAAAGCTAGCAAGACTTTCCATGAAAACCCCCTTTGAAAGATGGCTACACAAGACCTAAGGTTGACATATATAGCGATATATGAGTTCATCAAAGGTCAAAGGTAGACAAGAGAAAAGGAAATTAATGATTTACTCCAACAAGTACAAAAGAAAATGCCTTCAAAGAAATCCCCAAGTTGAAGGATTAGCTTCTAGGGTTCCCTCTTGGTGTGATTGCCAAGGCATCAAATTTCCGGAAATTCCACCATGGCAATTCCACCAAAACTTGACAATCCCGAGAGGAGACACTAAGGAAGAATCTTGTCCAAACTGAATTCAACTTGCCTCCCTCCAAAGGATTTCACACCAAGCCCTAGAGAGGCCTCCTTATCCTTAAAGGGACAAGGAACAAAGGTGAAAAAAAAGATGATTTTCAAGTTGTAAGTGATCACCAAGGATTCAAGACCAGTGCCTGACCATTGGGAGGTTACAAGTCATGAAAAATTTCAATATAGACACCTCGTTCTTTCAAGGAGACCTAAAGGAAGCAGTGTCACAACACCTTTAGATATCTATACTTCAATGACACTCGTAATGGAGTTTCAAGGATGAAAATGCAATAAATACCCTAGGAACATTCATTCATTCATTATCTATGAGTAATACATGCAAAAATTTCTACTGGTTACAATTTTATGCAATATTTCATCAATTAGGGCACATTAATAACCATGAGACAATATTCCATGCATTAGACATTAACAAAACCATAAATTCATCAATAAAAAGCACTTACAAGATAGTGAAGAACATATCCATCCATAACAATGCCAAATAGAAGCTCCAAGAAAGATAGCGAAATTATCCAAACATCAAAATTCATCCAAAAATCTCCAAAACACTCCACAAATTGCAGGTCTGAATTCTTTTTCTAGGCCGAAAATCCAAGTGATGATGAGTTGAGGTGAGAATAGGTCTCACCTATTTATACAAGTCATAAGAGTTCAAAAATTAAAAGACAAAGCCCCTCCATTTGCCTAATATGCTAAGTAACCCACCCATGGTTACAAGCCAACCATGATAGCTTTTAAAATCAAATTAATCTCTCTCCTAAGCCCACACTAAGCTGACGTGTAGGCCTAAAGCGACAGGGTTGAGGCCTCTTGTGCTAGACAATGTGAGAGGGGGCCTCAAAAATGATGATGAAGAGGATGATACCCTCCTTATGCTACAAAACATATCCAATCCCCTAATTGGGCTTTGTGGGCTCCAAATAGGTCTCATGGTTCTCCAAGTGGCTCGTGATCAAGTCAATGCCCCATCAATGAGGGCTAGAAAATGACACATGCCCTCCCATGTCTCCCTAGGAAAGACATAGCCTCCTCTGGCCTTGGAATAACTACCAAGTGTGGGTGCAATCTGTAGCCAACTGGAGCAACATGATCCAAGTGCATCATCATCTCTAAATAACTAGGGCACAAGCAAGCAAATGGTGGTGTTGAAGAAGCTCGTGGTGTCGCAATCAATGCTTTGCATGGATGGAGGTCCATGGCTCTCAACGCTCACCCTACAAATACCATTGTGATCATCTTGAGAGTTTGGATCCTGTATAGGGAGGCCAAGTCCAAGGTGAAAACCCTCCTGCAATCCTGTTTAGGATCCAATGTTGTCTCCTCGCCTTCCAATACAATGATTCATTAGTGCAATTGAGTAAATAAGCTTGCTAATCAAGAGCAAAAGTGGACACTTCATAGTGGGTTTCCCTTCCAAATTTAGGGCTTTGAACATGTACAGGTGTTATTTTCCTAGTTAGGAGAGGTTAATGAAGGACCCTATTAGATGGTTTCAACCTCTAAGGGAATGACAGGTCCAAGGTACACCCTTCAAATGGCAATTGTCATATGAAATAATGATGGAACGGAGCAGGGACAAAGGGAAGACTCTAAGCCACATGCCATGGTACAAGGGTAGCCATGATGAGGAAAGCCCACACCTTGCATATATGAATGTAGGAGGGAACAATTGTGGTACATGAGTTACTCTGGCCTTTGTTTTCCCACCCTTCTTCATTTGCCTTTTTCATTTTATTAATTTTCTTCATTTTACTGCTCGAGGCTCAAGGGGATGAGAGCATGATGTGTAAGATATAGCAGTGATTACCCCCTTAAGGTGGGGAAGTTCATCGCCCACCAAGCTAAGTCACCTGACACGGGATTCAGGACACGTAGGATTCGAGATTCGTGGTGTCGGATTCGGACACACTGACCCCCCGGAACAGGACACGTTAGGACACGTTATATATTATTTTATTAAAAATATATATATATATTTATTTATTTATTTAAAAAATATACATCTATATTAAAAATTAGATATTATCATATTTCTTACACAAATTTTAATTAATGATACAAATTTATTGATTTCAAACATAGATCTTCATCTATAGCTATTAGCATGCATAGTACATACAAAATTCAAATAAATGTCAGTGGTACTGGTCACATAAATGATAAATCTATTAAAAATTTAAATCATGATTCATAATTCATAACTGAAAGACAACTTCCAACTACAAGATAGTAAGATAAACACACTAACAATTGTAGTTTTCTCATTAAGTCATCAAATCAAAATGTGTTACATAGGTAGTGTTGGTGCAATGCCAATGGCAAATAGAAATAGAAAATATAAAACAACTACAGGTATACAAGCCTCAAGGCATCAATCAGCATCACTGTCCCCATCATCATGGTCCCCACTGCTCTCCTCTACATCCTCCTACTCCACAGTATCCATAGTCGCCTCTGCATCTGCTGGTATGGAGGTTGACCCCTCTAAGTCATCAAATCTAGCAGGCTCTAGCACTGGATCATTGAGATCCATGTTGGCCAATGCCAACTCAATAGTGGTGTCCAGACCCATATCATCAGGAACAGTGTTACTTGGGAGCGGGAGCGACATATTCAAAAGCTCTTGGTTTGGTGCTCTTGATTAAATACGAGTTCCATACCCTAATACATGACAAAATTCAATGGAAACATTGCAATCCCCCAATCCTAAAATCCTGAAAAAACTGATAAGTCTGCTGGATTTTGAATGAAATCTAAAATTCTACTTTCTCCATATGAAATCCAATGAGGCCAGAACCAATCTCAAACATCCTGAGTCATTTCATGGTAATGTTAAAAATTTAAGTAAAAGGATGAAAATGAAGATTAAGGAGAATGTCACTTTTACTTTAAGAATTTTACATTACCATGAATAGCATATCAATACTAGGGCCTAGACTTGATCATGAAGCTGCCAAAATGCTTTACTCCTTGCTCCAACAGCACAAATCACTTGCCAACAGCACAAATCACTTGCCAAATGACAATTTTAATGAGCAAACACGCCCTTTTCATTCCCGCGATGAGCTTAGCGAGTCCTGGAAACCGGACATGTGTCCTAAAATCGCGACACGCTTTTGAAAATCGCGACACGACGTGTCCTGTGATTTGGACACGAATCCGGACCAAATCGTGTCGAATTCGCCGAATTCGGGATTCGCAGGGGGTTTAGGACGAATCCGGTGATTTAGCCACCAAGGGTAGGGACATTCATGGGTTCCTTAATGATGAAAGGGGCACTCATAGGGGCACTAGGAACCAAGGTGATGGCCATAATGATAGGGGGTAGAGCTCATGTTTAGCTTTTTCCCACGTGCTAAATTTTCATTGTCCCAACCATCTTTTGCATTTTTTCATACATTTTCTGTTGTATGTGGCCACATTATGCTTTTATCTTTCGTTTTTAGCTGCATCAACCTTTGGGGCATTATTCTAGGCCCATCGAAAGGTGTGGACAAGGCAATGGGGAGGCTAACACCTTGCAAACCCAATGGACAAATGTGGACCTAGATAGGAAAAATGTGAAAAGGGGTTGTAATGAGTAGAGGGGAGTGAAATATATGGTATCAGGAAGCAGGACCACGAAACCAAAATCAAGGTTTCCCATGTAGTGTCACTCCTAAAGCTATAAGCCAATAAAGGAGATCCCACGGGACAAGGATTCAGGGTTAACCCCCCCAGTTGAGGTCAAAGCATAAGAGTACAGTCAAACCCCTTCCTTCTTACAAGCCTCCCAGTAATCCCTACCCAAGTGTGCCCAAGAAAAACAGGCATAAACACCCAATTACTAATGAAAGATCATAACTTTAGGATTGGATGGCCCACCTTCAAACATATGATCATGACAGATGAGCGAGGGTACACAATGCCTGGCTTAGATGGTGGAGAAATGTAGCACATCAAAGTTATCAGGTGGCTGGCAAGGGGTTGTTGGCTACTGGCTGAAGACAAATCTAGGAGAAAATTTCTCCTATAGGGGTCACCCATTAGTGGTGGGTAACATTTGGCTCCAACTGGGACATGAGCTCTCAGTAGAGTGCACAAAAACCATGTACTCGAACAGGGAGGTCATGAGAACACCAGCAATCTTCTTGAACCGCAAACCTGTTACCTGCATTTCACAGACAAACAAACAAAGGAAGCATGTGTCCAGGGCATACTTTGATCACCCATGCTTTCATCAAATAATAAAACCAAATGGGAAATAAAAATTATTATGAATGCAAGTCTAATCTAGATGCATCTACTCTAGGATGAGAACATGATATGATATTAAATGCCAATGCAAAAGTCAATATGCAACGCATTCTACTCTACGATGCATGGTTATAGTATGCAAATGATAAGTATAGTCATACAGCCTGTTGACCATGAACATGTCAACAATCCAAGAAGCAGGGTATAGAGTAGGAGATAAAAAATTTCAAGTCGATTTCATTATTGTAATCCCAAATTTTGCAAGTTTATTGTAAAAATGATTCTAGTATGACTATTAAACCATGTAACAACACCTAGGTAAGCCTATGATTCTTCTCAAAGGGTTTCACTCTAGGGAGTTTTTTAACCTCCCCAAATTATCTGTGTTTGTAAACACGGATAATTGATAGAGTTTTTCTCCCAAATATACCCCAAAGCTAGGGTGGAGCTCATTGACGAGGTCTTAGGTGAGTCCTAGTGTTAATCGAGTCTATGTATTTTTCATACTAGATCATGTGTCTTGTCACAAAATTTGGTTGTCTCAAAGGTCTATATGTATTTCCCCTTCTAAGGGTTGATATTGTAATATTTTGATGTAAAAGTGTTGTCTAGGAATATTTTTGGTGAATGGTTCCTCATAATTAGAACACCATTACCAAAATATTTTTAGATACACTTTGAGGGTGGAAAAAATATTTAATCCCCTCTTGAGTCTTTTTAATTTTAATTTCTGGCAAAAAATTAAAATTAATATTAGCCATAAATTATCCAAAAAATAAAATGAAGGGAAAATTAGTTACCTTCCAAGTGGAAAATTCATCAAAAAATATGAGGCTAGTTTCAAAGGAAAATAATTCAAGTCAAAGAATAAAGGCCTCATTTCCAAGGCAGAAGGACCCAGTCTAGAAATTTGTTGGACCCGAAAATTATTTTCTCCAGCAAATCGAATTTTTGGGCCAAGTAGATAATTATTTTGCACAAGGATAATTCTAATTTTGGTGGTCCTTCATGGTCCAGAAGTCAATGTTTGACCCCTCCAGCATGGTGAACAAGGAAGGTCGAAATGTTTTAGAGATATGTGCCATCTAATCAAGGGATCACAGTTTTTTGTCCAGGATCAAGCCATGGATCGATGCAACTAGCTGTTATTTCCACTTGTAGGGGTTATTCCCTCTCATTTTTTCTATATAAGGAAGCTCTCGAGGTCCTCATTGTAACTTTAACTGTTGTTAAAAATCATTTGTACTGAGCTAAGCTCTGTTGGAATTTATGCATTAATAAAAAGTCTTTCGGGTTTCAATTCAAGGTGTCTCTCACTTAATGATTCACGGTAGGTACTGAATGGGTTTAATGCTCTAATTTTATGCTATTATTGAAGATTATTGTTTCATAGCGAATGGTTGGACTATCTATTAGCAAAGGTATCTTACTTTAGGTTTTGGGCTAGAATGAACACATTGAAGTAGGTGGATCTAGCAGGTATCTCTAGATCACTGGTCGATTTGTGTGAATTGAACCCCTATGAAACCAATGGTATATCTTTCGAGTGTGTAGAGATCTCTCAGGTGATTCAGCCCTTGGGGAAAGCCAAGTTCATGGACTTTGAGGTGAGCACACCTTGTTTGGACTCTGAGCTTATCTAAAGATTTATGGTGCATGTTTGGATTAGTACATTAAAATACAAACGATTTCTATCACTCATTTTCAAAATCTACTTGGGCTATAAATGAATTATTTGCTAATTAGCGCTAATATTTTTTTTTATTGATTATTGTAAATAATTTGTAAATTATTTCTAACTCGTCTATATTATTTCCTCACTTGTAAATAATATTTTGGGGGTTTTATTTTAGAATCTTCTAGATCTTGTGTCTTGGGCTCCATTTATACATCTTGCAGGTGCCAAAGGATCAAATTTTCAAAGAAAAACTTAAGTGAAAGGATCTTATCCCTCACCTAGCCTAGACAGCTGGGGTTTGAGGGGGTTTTCAGCCTTGGAAGGAGTCATCTAGCCTGAAGGAAGAAGTCGATCAGCCAAGAAGGGTTGATTTGAGGTCTAGAGACCTCAAACTATAAGACCCAAGGGATATTTTTGCAATGTCCAGCCGCCTTGAGGAAGTCGCTAGTGTAATATTCCTAATGGAAATATTAAGTGAATAACAAAAACATGCACTATGACAACAACTAAGAAATTCAACACATGCGCAGGAAATCACAACACAAGAGGAAATGCACCAAAACTCTAAGCCATTTTATATATTTCCGAGCAAATAGAGTACAAATGAGTATGAAAGAGGAACCTGGGCTTGCTACAACAAACAAATCCAAACCCAAACGATGATCAAGATACCTGTTGTCGCACAAAGTTTTTAGGCAGTGCGACAACGCTCAGAGTAAGGGCTGTCACTCTCGATCCTTACTCACTCCGTTTAGACACTCTCTTAGGCAAGTCAAGGGGGGTAGTCCCTAAAGTAAATGGAAGAGAAAGCCTGTGGAACACGGGCTCTAGGAGATTTTAATGATGGACAACTTGATGAATGAATCTTGATTAACTCAGGTTGATAGATTAAACGCTAACGTAAACACGACACAACCACAAGATAAAAACAATTATAGACCAGTGCCTTCGATATTTGAATTAACCATCAATAAAACAAGTTATCCAGAACGATTTTCAATATGTGACGAAAAATAACAATCATAAATAATCCATATAAATGCCGAACACTTTATCACGCAAGATATTCTAGATTTAAGACGATTATCATTAATGACCAAGATCTAGATTCAATTAGCCTTTTCCAACAATCAATATGATTTATCGCACCTTGACCAGAGAAGAATCATAAAATTTAAGATTTATCATTTAACATCAAAAACACCAAAAAACTTTAATCTAGGCAATAAACATTAATGAAGTAAAACAAATCAACGGGTCAAAAATAGAAATTTTTAATGGGACATAAGCCACATTAAAAATTTTAACGTTTAAGCGGAAAACCCCTTAATTTGTTTCATTTTAAATCCTTAGTCACAAAAAATTTTAGAAATTCTTTAAATGTTTTTATGACTTTTCAAAGTTTTTAATTTTTTAAATTACTTTTTTTTTATTTCTTTTAGATTTTTTTATGATTTTTTAATTTTGAAATTTTAAAATTTTAAAATAAAATGAAAATCATAGAAAAACGAAAATCTAAGGTATGACAAAACTAAACAAAGATTTAAATGAAAATGAACTAAACTAAATCGGACTAGACTAAAAAAAATAAAATAAATAAAAAAAAAAAATGATATCTAAACTAATGCACACATAAAATATTTAACGTAACCCTAACCTAACTTAAGAAAAGCGAAGGAGATTTTTTATTTATTTTTTTATTTATTTTTTTTTTTTTTTTTTTTTTTTTTGCGCAGCTGCAGGTCAAAGGCAGTAGGAACTACGGCAGAGAGCTTGGAGAACGAGGGCAGCAATGCGAGGGAGAAGATGGCCGTGGGAGAGGAGAGACAGAGCTGAGGGATATGGACGAGAGCGATGAGGGAAAAGGGACTGCGAATTAGAACGAGAAGTGGCAGCGAAAGGATGAATGGATGGGGCTTCGAGGGGAAATGTAAGAGGCAGCATGCAACTAGAAGAAATCACGGGTGGCAGAACAGGATTCCGGATGGGTAGCGGAGGATGGGTTCCGGAGACAGGGTTTTTAACGTAGGTCAGCAACAGTGTGAAGGTTAAAGGAGAATGCGGGTTAGGGAAGAGGGCATGCAGAGACGTGGAGAAAGGGTTGAGGAAGCTCACGTGGATAAGAGAGGCAGTCTAACGACAGAGAGATGAGATGGAACAGTCAGGTTAGGCAGCGTGAAAGGAATGAAGAGATCTACAAAATGGTGGCCCAAAACTTCCACTTGAACCTCTAAAAATTTTTCCAGAAACCTTAATTAAATTTTTTAAATCGTTTTGCCTCAAATTTCTGAATGAAACCCTCACGAAAATTTCCAGATCTGAAAATAAATTTAAACCCTTGGACTATGAAATCTGGATATGATCCCTGCCAAAACGATGTTGATGGACCCTTAGAGATCCGGATCTTACCCTCCGGGGCCTAGATCTGGACTCTACACAGCTTTCAGCTTTAGATCTGCAGCTACAGGACAACAAGGAACACCCAAACGATATATACAATGACCCAAAAACACTAAAACCCTGAAAACCAAAGTCAGAAAACTAAAATTAATTACAGATCTATGTACACAAATGGCAGATCTATCGGATCTAGGGAGTGAGTCTGACTCCGCTCCCAGATTTGATGATCTGAGGCTCTCAACAGCCAGATCTAACGATTTGGCACAAAAATATTAAGTTTTTTGAATTTTTAAAGGAGGTACTAAGCTCAAAACCCTCATGCATGCAGCATCACTCATAAAAATATCTTATGATAAGCCCAGGCTCAAATTCAAACTGGGCTCTTCAGAAAACACGGATCGGGAGTTGGCTGGTTCAGCCGAGAACTTCCCCGAACGCCCGATGATCTAATAATCAAGGATTTTCCTACAAAACTCAATTCAGTCGTCAACATAGAGCAAGAGAACAATAATAAAATTCAGATCTAATAGAGATACCTGCTATTATATTCAAAACCTAAATTATCATTCAAACCCCAGCGACTGAGCAAGATACGTGTACTCAAATTGCTCTTCAGAAGCTATTATTAATGGTAAAATAGAAATTACGCACGAAAATAATACACCTTACATCATTTCCATGAAGAGTAACACCAGCAAAAATTAACCCCAAAGTCTTTCTTTATTGCTCATAAAAGATTACAAGAGAGATTTTTGCTTAGTACACGATCAAAAGATCGGATGATATTGACTGACAAATGACCTCCTATTTAAAGATAAATCTTCTAACGGCTAGTTCGAGTGATCCTTGTCAAAGTGATCTCGACCGTTGATGAGGATCAAAATTTCTTTTAATCTCATCCGTCAAAATTTTAAATATTGAGGAAATTTCGAATTTTTCAATTAAATGCATTTTAATAAATTTAAAAATTAAAATTTTGCATTAATTTCCTCAAAATTTTGACTTTGACTTAACCCCAGGGACCCAAGGCATAAAATTTAGCAAAATAATTAGTTAACCTTAGTCCCCAGACCTGTTAAGATTTAATTTTTTAAAGGATCCACGAATTTTACCTCTGGAAAATTTAAATGGACCTAGGACCTAGGACCTATGAGAGGATAAATTATTTTTCTAACCCTCAAGACACTTTACATCATGATTTTTTACATTTTTTACATCTAAAGGGAAAAACCCATTTGCAAAAGACCCTCACAGACTACCCAGTTCTGCGACACAAATATAATCTAGCAAATCAAGCAATTTGTAATAAAATAACCTAACCAAATAGTTAGGATTATTCCCAAATCACTTTTACATAGACTCAATCTAGAACACTAGGACTCCCCTAAGATCCCAGTGACAAAATCCATTCCGGCTTTGGGGTAAGGCTAAAGGAAAACTCTGCCGACCATCGCGGATCGGTGAGACAAAAAACCTCTCGAAATGTAGATCGTCACCAGAAAAGTAGGTTTACCTAGGTGATTACATACACGACACGGATCTGCTGAGATTATTTACATTATACACATGCAGACTGGGTTTACATTATAAGATGATGATCAAGCTGATGATGATAGCTGGACGGCACGAACACATCGATTAAGCGCTATCCCTTTCGCAAAAAAGGGGGTGTACTGTTATGGGTCGTTGACACATAGTGGTCAACATCTACCTCTACTTGGAGACACGTTGCTGCACTGGAGGAATGTGAGAATCCAAAGTCTGCATCCACGCAACACACAACATAACATAAGTAGCGTCCATCCAAAAATCATCATATAACATTAAGCATGGGAAATATATAAGCTCTTCATTTATTAACTAGTCTAATAACATGAAAAACACAAATCTAACTACAAAATGAAATACTGAAATAACAGGGCATAAGGTTAGAAATACAACACAAAGATGCCCCACGGCATCAGATGCGTTCAATATAGTGCATACTGAGCATTTGCCTGCTTGCAGGCAAATCCGTCAGCTGTTTCTCAGATGTGCCATGTCCAATCCTGCATACAGTAGGACTTTTTCCTATCCGAAAATCAAGCTGCTTACGGCCATCTAATGCATCAAATCGCTTTCTCATTCTCTTTCTCTTGCGTCTTTTCTTTGGGGCAGACTGTATCACTGATGAAGTGGAACATTCTACTTCAAAACTCTCAGATGAAGTATGTAAGATATGCGTGACATGTCTTTCTTCATTTTGCATCTGATTTTTATCGTTTTCAATTTTATTTGGGTCACCTTCAATTAACCACTTTTCAATGGAACAAATGACCTCCTCATAATAAGATGGAGCTTGTTGCAGCAGATAAGGAGGCTTCTGATCTGTCGACGTCTCCTTGTTTCTTTCATCCTCTGACCGATGTTGAAATTTCTGTACCTGTATTGTTATGGCATCCATCTAGCTAGAGTGTTCAACCTTCATAGCACTGACTTCCTTGGCATGGTCTTCCTCCATGCTCAATAACTTATTCTGAAGACATATCTGACTAGCTTCCATATCTTTTATTACTTTGTCATTCTTTGCTTTCATGCCCATGAAACAACTTTGCATATAGTTTATCTCTTTCTTATGATTTGCTTGCATGGTAGCCAACTGATT
The DNA here is from genome assembly GCA_031772625.1 of Pinus tabuliformis. Taxonomy (NCBI): domain Eukaryota; kingdom Viridiplantae; phylum Streptophyta; class Pinopsida; order Pinales; family Pinaceae; genus Pinus; species Pinus tabuliformis. Next base: position 262,129,253 of record CM062813.1, on the reverse strand, counting down.
ATTATAATCGAATGTCATGATGGTCATTTCTTCATCCACAGTTAATAACTTGTTTTGCATAGAATTAATTTCCCTGTCATGATTAACTTTCATGTTTTCCATCTCCTTATCTCGCTTTTCCAAGAGAGTGTATAAAGTTCTCATATCCTTGACGTAATCAGTTACAAATTTTTCTTTTAAGCTCCATATTTTTTATTAGCCGCATTAGCTCTTCTATAATTTGCTTATCATTTTCCCTTTTATTGTCAACACTGATTTGACAACTTGTCCCTGTTTTTTCACTGTCATGGATTTGATCTGCAACAATACAAGTGGATGGCACATTCTGATATGGAGAATTGTCTTGAAATCTTTCATCGACAGTTGAATCCTTCACAAAATCACTTTCATTATGTTGCATAATTTTAGGGGCACCATATCTATCTTTAAAAGCATTGACGATGTTTTGTAAAGAACCGAAAGAATCTTCAGGACAATTATTAAACCAATTAAAAGCATCACCCTCTAAAGAAAAGGCAAATAGATGCATTTTGACATCTTCATGATCATACTGGGGAGAACTACAATATATGAGCATTATACGAGTAAACCTGCATAAATGCTTTCTAATAGCCTCTGAATCACCACCCGAGAATAAAAACAATTAATGAATGGCCACTTCCGGAATATAATGGAGAACATCAGTAAAATGACACGGGGTAAACGAATAATCCGTGATGAATAATGAGGGACCAAATGGATGATAGAGAGAGACCTCTGCTCAAGAAAAACAAGAGATCCACAAGAAGCAAGCTTCGAGTAGAAACTCTTGTAGAAATGAAAGAAGTGGAGTCGCCACTTGAACATGAATTTAACTCTAGGATCCAAAAGGCAACAAACAACCAGATATAAGGGGGGGCTTCTTGTCTGAGAAATAATAAATGGAAGAAGTGGAGTTGCCACCCAAACAAGAAACGAACCGAAATGTCCAGGTGCTAAAGGTGCAGATGAAACGATTAATGAGATGACGAAAGATAGGGCGATGAAAAGATCAAATGACGCCAGGAAATGTTGTGCCTCTTGACAAGCTAATGAATGGCGAAAAATATGAGATGATTAAAACGATGTCGAAGAAACCAAGGACAGAAAAAAATCTGCCCCAGTGGCAATGCCAAGAAGTGTCGACTTTGCCGGCTCGAATGAGAGATGAGAAAGATGAAAGATGAATGTCATGAGGACCAAGGACAAAAAAACTTTCTCCCTGGCAACGACACCAAAAATGTTGTCGTTGTCGGCTAAAATGAAATGATGAGAAATGAGAAGAATGATGAGGAAATGTCGTTGAAACACCGAGAATAAAATTTCCCCGGCAACGGCGCCAAAAAATGTTGTCGCACAAAGTGTCTAGGCAACGCGACAACACTCAAAGTATGAGCTGTCACTCTCGATCCTTACTCCGTTTAGACTCTCTCCTAGGCAAGTCAAGACTCAAGGGGGGTAGTCCCTAAAGTAAATGGACGAGAAATCCTGTGGAACACGGGCTCTAGGAGATTTTAATGATGGACAACTTGATGAATGAATCTTGATTAACTCAGGTTGATAGATTAAACGCCAACGTAAACACGACACAACCACAAGATAAAAACAATTATAAACTAGTGCCTTCGATATTTGAATTAACCATCAATAAAACAAGTTATCCAGAACGATTTTCATATGTGACGAAAAATGACAATCATAAATAATCCATATAAATGCCGAACACTTTATCACGCAAGATATTCTAGATTTAAGACGATTATCTGTAATGACCAAGATCTAGATTCAATTAGCCTTTTCCAACAATCAATATGATTTATCGCACCTTGACCAAAGAAGAATCATAAAATTTAAGATTTATCATTTAACATCAGAAACACCAAAAAACTTTAATCTAGGCAATAAACATTAATGAAGTAAAACAAATCAACGGGTCAAAAATCAAAATTTTTAATGAGCCATAGGCCACATTAAAAATTTTAGCGTTTAAGCGGAAAACCCCTTAATTTATTTCATTTTAAATCCTTAGTCACAAAAATTTTAGAAATCTTTTAAGGATTTTTAAGTGTTTTTATGACTTTTCAAAGTTTTTAATTTTTAAAATTAAAACTTTTTTATTTTTATTTTTAGATTTTTTATGATTTTTTAATTTTGAAAATTTTAAAATTTTAAAATAAAATGAAAATCATAGAAAAACGAAAATCTAAGGTATGACAAAACTAAAAAAAGATTTAAATGAAAATGAACTAAACTAAATCGGATTAGACTAAAAAAAATAAAATAAATAAAAATGAAAATGAAAATGATATCTAAACTAATGCACACATAAAATATTTAACGTAACCCTAACCTAACCTAAGAAAAGTGAAGGAATTTTTTTTCTTTTTTTTTTCTTTTTTTTCTTTTTTTTTGTTTTTTCGCGCAACTACAGGTCAAAGGCAGTAGGAACTATGGCAGAGAGCTGTTGGAAATAATACTGAGAGGGGGGGTGAATCAGTATTATCAAGTTCTTTTAATAAATCTTCCTTATTTATTCTTTGAATTATTTTTGCATGTCAGTACCATAAAATAATGAGCATGAACAAAGAAAACAGATAGTCACACCAAAGAACACAAGATGTAAGGTGGAAACCCAATGTGGGTGAAAACCACCTGCTGCAATATGTCTGTATCTTCTTTCAAATTAGAAACTCCTTTTACAATGGTTTTGTACTGGTGCAGTCCTTTACCAGTACGCAGGGTGCAACCTGCAGAGAGCTACAACTCTCTCTCGTTTTTGGAAGGGAGCTACAACCCCCTACTTCTTTTCTTTCAAGGACCACTTTTCATAAATTTTCAAACTGCGCCTTCTGTGGCGCCGCGACCACCGCACCTGCGCCTTCTGTGGCGCCTCCGCACTGCGCCTTCTGTGGCGCCTCTGTGGCGTCTCCGCACTGCGCCTTCTGTGGCGCCTCCGCACTGCGCCTTCTGTGGCGCCTCCGCACTGCGCCTTCTGTGGCGCCTCTGTGGCATCTCCACACTGCGCCTTCTGTGGCGCCTCCGCACTGCGCCTTCTGTGGCGCCTCCGCACTGCGCCTTCTGTGGCGCCTCTGTGGCGCCTCCGCACTGCGCCTTCTGTGGCGTCTCCGCACTGCACCTTCTGTGGCGCCTCTGTGGCGTCTCCGCACTGCGCCTTCTGTGGCGCCTCCGCACTGCGCCTTCTGTGGCGCCTCTGTGGCGTCTCCGCACTGCGCCTTCTGTGGCGTCTCCGCACTGCGCCTTCTGTGGCGCCTCTGTGGCGTCTCCGCACTGCGCCTTCTGTGGCGTCTCTGCACTGCGCCTTCTGTGGCGCCTCTGCACTACGCCTTCTATGGCGCCTCCGCACTTCCGCAGCTACAGCGCTCGAGAGATCACCCTTCACAGATTCGCTTTCAACTTCCCTTTCATAGATCAAACTTTTAAAACAATAACCCAATATTTCAGATCTTAAGATATTCGATTTGCAAGAATGAATTAGCCAAGTGATCTCTTTTGCTTTATATAGGCTTAGGCCTTTCACAATACCACGGGCCAAAACCATAGGATCAAAAAACTGTTGGACTAATACCATGAACCAACCATGAAAGTACGTGAGATCAACACTTTTGACGAAGTACCATGGTCCAAAACCATAGGTTCAAATACCAAGGACTAACTACCATGGACCAAAGGTAAGTTCTCCAACATATACGCGCTTTTCCTCATAGGTTCAAATACCAAGGACTAACTACCATGGACCAAAGGTAAGTTCTCCAACATACGCGCTTTTCCTCATAGGTTCAAATACCAAGGACTAACTACCATGGACCAAAGGTAAGTTCTCCAACATATACGCGCTTTTCCTCATAGGTTCAAATACCAAGGACTAACTACCATGGACCAAAGGTAAGTTCTCCAACATATACGCGCTTTTCCTTGCATGAAAGTGCGTGAACTTTTTCTCTACATGAAATAAACTTTTCTCTACATAAAAGTGCGTGAACTTTTCTCTACATGAAATAAACTTTTCTCTGCATAAAAGTGCGTGAACTTTTCTCTACACTATAATTTATTATCTGAGATGAGTGGGTTGCCATCAAGTACAACATATGTATCATAATGCCAACAAGAGCGTGGAGAACGAGGGCAGCAATGCGAGGGAGAAGATGGTTGCGAGAGAGGAGAGACAGAGCTGAGGGATATGGACGGGAGCGATGAGGGAAAAGGGACTGTGAATCAGAACAAGAAGTGGCAGCGGAAGGATGAATGGATGGGGCTTCGAGGGGCAATGTAAGAGGCAGCGTGCAACTAGAAGAAACCACGGGTGGCAAAATAGGATTTCAGATGGGTAACGGAGGATGGGTTCTGGAGACAGGTTTTTTAACGCAGGTCAGCAATGGTGCGAAGGTTAAAGGAGAATGCGGGTTAGGGAAGAGGGCACACAGAGACGTCGAGAAAGGGTTGAGGAAGCTCAAGTGGATAAGAGAGGCAGTCTGACGATAGAGAGATGAGATGGAACAGGCAGGTTAGGCAGCGTGAAAGGAATGAGGAGATCTGCAAAATGGTGGCCCAAAACTTCCACCTGAACCTCTAAAAAAGTTTCCAGAAACCTTAATTAAATTTTTTAAATCGTTTTTGCCTCAAATTTCTGAATGAAACCCTCACGAAAATTTCCAGATCTGAAAATAAATTTAAACCCTTGGACTATGAAATCTGAATATGATCCCTGCCAAAACAATGCTGATGGACCCTCAGAGATCCGGATCTTACCCTCCAGGGCCTAGATCTGGACTCTACACAGATTTTAGCTTCAGATCTGCAGCTACAGGACAACAAGGAACACCCAAACGATATATACAATGACCCAAAAAACACTAAAACCTTGAAAACCAAAGTCGGAAAACTAAAATTAATTACAAATCTATGTACACAAATGGCAGATCTATCAGATCTAGGGAGTGTGAGTCTGACTCCGCTCCTAGATCTGATGATCTGAGGCTCTCAACAGCCAGATCTAACGATTTGGCACAAAAAAATTAAGTTTTTTGAATTTTTAAAGGAGGTACTAAGCTCAAAACCCTCATGCATCACTCATAAAAATATCTTATGATAAGCCTGGGCTCAAATTCAAACTGGGCTCTTCAGAAAACACGGATCGGGAGTTGGTTGGTTCAGCCGAGAACTTCCCCGAACGCCCGATGATCTAATAATCAAGGATTTTCCTGCAAAACTCAATTCAGCCGTCAACATAGAGCGAGAGAACAATAATAAAATTCAGATCTAATAGAGATACCTGCTATTATATTCAAAACTTAAATTATCATTCAAACCCCAGCAACTGAGCAAGATACCTGTACTCAAATCGCTCTTCAGAAGCTATTATTAATGGCAAAAAAGAAATCACACACGAAAATAATACATCTTACATCATTTCCATGAAGAGTAATACCAACAGAAATTAACCCCGAAGTCTTTCTTTATTGCTCATAAAAGATTACAAGAGAGCTCTTCGCTTAGTACAAGATCAAAAGATCGGATGATACTGATTGATAAATGACCTCCTATTTAAAGATAAATCTTCCAAAGGCTAGTTCGAGTGATTGTTGTCAAAGTGATCTCGACCGTTGATGAGGATCAAAATTCCTTTTAATCTCATCCGTTGAAATTTTAAATATTGAGGAAATTTCGAATTTTTCAATTAAATGCATTTTAATAAATTTAAAAATTAAAATTTTGCATTAATTTCCTCAAAATTTTGACTTTGACTTAACCCCAGGGACCCAAGGCATAAAATTTAGCAAAATAATTAATTAACTTTAGTCCCTGTACCTGTTAAGATTTAATTTTTTAAAGGATCCACGAATTTTACCTCTGGATTATTTAATTTACGTAGGAACTATGAGGGGATAAATTATTTTTCTAACCCTCAAGACACTTTACATCATGATTTTTTACATTTTTTACATCTCAAGGGGGAAAACCCATTTGCAAAAGACCCTCACAAACTACCCAGTTTTGCGACACAAATATAATCTAGCAGATCAAGCAATTTGTAATAAAATAACCTAACCAAATAGTTAGGATTATTCCCAAATCACTTTTACATAGACTCGATCTAGAACACTAAGACTCCCCTAAGATCCCAGTGACAAAATCCATTTCGGCTTTGGGGTAAGGCTGAAGGAAAACTCTGCCGACCATCCGAGAATGGATCGGTGAGACAAAAAACCTCCCGGAATGTAGATCGTCACCAGAAAAGTAGGTTTACCTAGGTGATTACATACACGACACAGATCTGCTGAGATTATTTACATTATACACATGCAGACTGGGTTTACATTATAAGATGATGATCAAGCTGATGATGATAGCTGGACGGCACGAACACATCGATTAGGCGCTATCCCTTTTGCGAAAAAGGGGGTGTACTGCTATGGGTCGTTGACACGTAGTGGTCAACACTACCCAAATGTCAGAGGAACTCCCCACCATGATTTTGCGCTAGCCCAGAAAATTATTGCCACTGCTTTTGTAGGTGAAATGAGATGTTGGCCCTCAAATCTACTCCAAAAATTCTGCAAAATTAAATGTAGCCTCTCCACACCAACTCCAACAAAACCTAGAAGAATCTCATGGACCGAAGTGGTGGAAATGGTCTTGGGTAAATTGTGCCCTCCAACCATTTATGTTGCTAACTGTTGAATGGAACTAGGAATTCAGCAGAAAAATTTTGTAAAATTAATCCTAGCCTCCTCTCACGAAACCCACAAAATCTCAAAAAGAGTTTGGGTTGAATCCACCAACCCCCGGTGACCCTCAACAAGCGTAAATTGCTCAATTTGGCCAGAAAACGCCCTATAGTTTAGATACTGTTGAATCTACTGATCCTAGCCTCCTCTCACCAAACCCACAAAAACCCAGAAAGGATTTGGGTTGAATCCACCAACCCCCGGTGACCCCCAACAAGTGTAAATTGCTCAATTTGGCCAGAAAACGCCCTATAGTTTAGATACTGCTGAATTTGGCCCAAATATCCCTCCAAGAAATCCTCCCTAACTCTTGCAAATTTCTCCCCTCAATCACCAAGCAGATCCTAGCTTGAATGCTCCCCAAATTCTGAATCTTTGCAAGTGCACAAAAGCTGCCAGTAAACCCCTGCGCAGGCCCTAGAATAGATAAATTTGGTCCTCCAAAATGCAGCACTCTCGGCCCTGCAAATCCCCAAGGAAAAACTCGTCCTCCTTATGGATAATTCTCTACAAATTCTCTGGCCAAAACTCCATTGTCTGCTAGCTTCTCTCAACCCCTTTGAATTTCCTTCTATGCCCTAAGAGAAGCACGCTCCAGCTAGAAATAGTATGCAATGTAGCTCCTAGAGAAGCCCTGAGATGGACTCCTTACTCCCCTAGGGTGACACTCGAAGTTCACTGAAGGTAGAGGTGGAATTCCGCTTGGAATTCCTGGTGCTAAACAACACTTTTCTTCTTGTGCTAAACAACCCCAAGAGAAGATGAAAGGTGAAATGTAATAGTCAAAAGATGATTAGCAAATGAGTCCATCCTCCTTTTATAATTTCTCCCCATGCTTCTAGACTCCTTTTTTAATTATTATTTTATTGGTGGGGGCCATTTTCCACTAAGTGACTTTTGCCTCCATTTAATAAAGTAATAATTTG